>JAQZBX010019555.1:0-14973 GCA_029593785.1 Cabassous unicinctus | reverse complement strand
TGCATCCACCAAGCCACACCTGCTTCCCCATCCAGATCTTAGTTTATAAATACAGTTCTCTACTAAAAGGAATCCAGGCCCTCTGGTGGAATGCCTTATTCTAGGGCTAGGACAGGAAAGGAATGAGGTGAACCTGGAGTTCAGAAAATGATGGGAACCTGCCTAATGGGCACAGGAGCCAGCACAATGGGACTCCTGGCCAAATTAAAGACAATTTGAACGTTAAAATAAATAATGATACAAACTGATAGCATTAGCCCACAGAATAAATGTGAACCCAGAAGTCAATGCTGATATAAATGAAGGGATGAATAAGTAAATGGGAGAAAAGGAAAGCTCTCTCTTAGAGTAGAATGCCAAATATCAGGCTAACAAAGACACGTAAAAATATTATGAAACTGTTTATAAGAGTATCTTAGAGCTACATCAGTTATATCAGATATATCAGACATATCCATGAGGTGTATTGAATGAGTAAAACAAAATAAAGTATTGATAGAGTCCCATTTTTGTAAAACACTGATAAAATCCCGTGTGTGTGTGTGTGTGTGTGTGTGTGTATATATATATATGTGTGTATTTGGTTATATGGTTTTGTACAAAAATATGGAATGAGTAATAAGTAAAAAAACATGGACTAAGGAGTTTTGTGTAGGTGCGGGGGAAGTAGGGAAGCAAGCAAACATTGTTATATTCCATATATGCCTTTATGTAAAATCATATATTTATGTAGTTATATTATAAGGAGTTTTTAAAAATATCACTCTGCCAGTCTATGTGGCAAATAAACTGTAGAGTGCAGTGGGTACAGGAGGGAATCCAGTAATGTAGGTGAGAGGTGATATTTCTTAATTTGTAGTGTGTAGATAGAAGTATATAGATTTGAGATAGGTTTTGGAGGTAGAATTGACACAAATAGATTGGAAAAGTCAGATTATTAGGGTAAGAGGGAGAAAGGTTAACTCTTAGATTTTTTTGTTTCTCTTGTTTGGATGGATGGTAGTACAATTTGCTGAAATGGAGAAATCTGTGGAAGGAGCACATTTGGTGCCCTTAAAACCATGAAACTGGATGCACTCATGTGAGAAGGACTGTGAGAATAAAGAAAAGAGAACCTAAGCCTGAAGCCCTAGAGCACTTTAACTTGCAGAAGTTGAACAGAATAAGAGGAGGTAGCAAAAGAGAACTCAAAGAAGTAGCCACTAAAGTATGAGGAAAAACAAGAGTGTGTTGGAAAAGAAAGTGTTAAAGACAATGAGAATATGGTCTACTTTATCAAATGCTGCTGAGATAAAAACGAAGATAAGAACCCAAAAGTAACCATTATTTGGACCACATAGTTGAAGGTCACTGATGATCTTGACAAGAGTGGTCTCAATGGAATATAGAAAGGGAAGTCAGATTTCAGTGGGTTGAGGAGAGAATAGGAGGTATGGAAGTGGAGACAACTATTGATAATTCTTTGAAGAGTTTTACTCTGAGGTAAAGCAAAGAGAAGGGATGATAACTCTAGGGGTGATGTGGAGTCAAGGGACATGTTAGGTCATGCTTATATGCTTATGGTCTTTGATCTAGTAGAGAGGAAGGAAACCATGATGGGGCAAGAGAGTAAAACCCTTAAAAAGTAAATGGAACCTCTGGTGGCCACTGCCTTTATATCAATGATAAAAGTTCTTCCATAATAAGAACTATGTAATAGAATAATAATAATAAGTCTGTAATAGAATAATAATAAGTCTACTTTAGTTCATTGTTCATTCCCCAATCTTGAGGATTTTGGGGTGGTGATGCCTACTCTGCTTCTCATTGAGAGGGGGCTTAAAGCCTATGGGGCAGATGGATGGAGCTATCTTGCTTGCAATTGCAGACACTCTCTGTTCCTTGGGATGGTCATTGTCCATCACCATCTCCTTGTTAGTTGTCCTGGGTGAGCCCAGTGAACTGTAGAGTAGGTGTGGCAACTCTGTTGAGATTCAGGACTCAACCAGCACATGAACAGACAAAAGATCTAAGTCTCTGGGACATATATTAACAAGTAGAGTGCCAATTATAGGTGAAAATAAAAGGGCAGAAGAGCCATGTGTAGGAAAACTATAAATGAGTCTAACTCTGTTACACTGGGGAGCATAAATTCCAAAATAAGGCCCACTGACAGGGTGCCGAATTCCTGAGCTTGTCTGCCCTGCTTATAGTGTCTGGATGTCTCTAGAGTCCTCAGGTGCCCCACTGTTTGAGGCACTGTTTACTGTGGCAGTCAGTGAGTCCTGCTGAGATGTATATAAGCGTAACCTCTGGATTGACATCCTGACTCACTTTGTAATCTCTTAGCCATTAAAAACTCATTATTCTAGCAATGGGAGAACTTTTACCATTGAGATAAAGGCAGTGGCTACCAGAGGTTCTGAGGGGAGGGAGAGGGAAGAATTGGTGTAACATGGGGGCATTTTCGGGACATTGGAATTGTCCTGTATGACATTGCAATGACGGATACAGGCCATTAGACATTTTGTAATAACCTATAAAGTTGTGCAGGGCAGAGTGTAAACTGTAGTCCACAGTTAGCAATGCTTCCATATGTGTTCATCAATTGTAACAAATGTACCACACTAATGAAAGATGTTGTTAATGTGGGAAAATAAGGGAGGGGGAGGGGGAGGGCTTGGGGCGTATGGGAATCTCCTATAGTTTTTATGTAATCTAAAGCTTCTTTAAAAAAAAAATTTTTTTTTTTTTTTTTAAAGTAAATGGAAAGGAATAGGAACAAAGATGTCAATAATAACAGTAGGGAAGGAAGATTTTGAAAGGTACGGATGAAACAAACTGATAGATTTGGTGGTGGAAAGATGAGGTCATTCCTGTTACTGTTTTCTCAGTAGCTTGAAGCAATGTTATCAAGGGACAATAGAGTTGAGGGAGAGAAGGTGGGAAAAGTTGACTTGGAGAATGGAATTATGAAACAATAAAGGGAAAGTTATGATTATCAGGCAATGTTGAGTATTTATTTGAGATTTGTGGTCATGAATTTAGAGACACCAGGTGTGTGTGTTTCCAGCAATTTATAACTACTTGCATAAAGATACAGGGAAATATGGGTGTAAGTATAGAGTAGTCAGTCCCTGGTTGGGGCTATGGTAGGCAAGTTTGATAGAGAAGGGCAATGGAGTTAAGTATGTTTGCGAGGGAACGAAAATAATGATGGGCCATGGAATCTACAGAGGGAAGAAAGGCCATTAGAATAGACAGTGACAAAGTGAGGTAAAATGATTGGAGGACTTGATAAAGAATTGCTGGAAAGGTAATGCAAAATAGGAGGGCTGCATAGGAGATAATCAAAGAGTAAAATGCATGAAATTACGATTTTGGAGGTTATGCAGTTGCAGTCAGAGTGAGTGATTGACATGAAGTGGAAGTAAAGATGATTGATGGTTGGGTGATCAAAGAACTGAAAGACTGAGGGTTTTGCATTGATTCTTTACATGGATGCTAAAGTTAGCAAGAACAGAAATAAGAGCAGGGCTAGGAAGAAAAGTAATCAAAGTAAAACTTAGTGCATGGGAGAGAGTGACCAGAGGGGTCACTTGGTGCCCACCACAAGGAGGCTTGAACTTCAAAAGATCTGGGGCTTTTGAAGCGGGGGAAGGAAGGAAAATAGTTTGGAAGACAAAATAGGGAGCAAAAAGGACATATCTTCCAGGGCCTTGAAGTGTGAAGGATGTAATATTTTAAACAGACAAAAAGATTGGTCTCCGTATGAGAGAACTTCAGGTGACAGGTTCCAATTAGAGAAAGATATATTGAAGAATTTGAGGACTGTGTTACTCAGCCTAAGGGGTGCTGATGCATAGTACCAGAAATCTGTTGGCTTGTATAAAGGGTATTTATTTGGGGTAAAAGCTTACAGTTACAAGACCCCAAAGAGTCCAACTCAAGGCTGTTTTCTCATCAAAGTTAGTTACCACATGTTGAAGCAAGATGGCGGGTGATCTCTCCCTGGTCACTTAGGGCTTCCTATATCAGTGTATGGCATAGAGCTAGTTTCTTTCCGGGCCATCTCAGCTGCCCAGCTGCTCTGTTCTCTTCAGCTGCAAACTATCAGGCGAATGGCTCATCTCTCCCCTGGGCCCTAGGATCATATACGACAGAGCTCTCTCTTTTTCTGTGTGTCTTCTTGAGTGAGAGTCCATTTGTATCAGCCCACCAAGGGAGCAGGGTCTCAGTCTTAGTCATGCACTACTGACGAGGTCAAATTCAAGCCCTAATCTTAACAGGTAATTTAATCAAGACATGTCAGCTGAATCAAATGCATTCAAAGTGTATAACACCCAGAGGAATAGATGAGTTTCAAACATAATCTCTATTTTTGGGATTCATAAATAATCTCAAACTGCCACAAGGACATTGGAGAATTTGCTGTTCCTAGACTGAATTTTAGTGGGTACAAGTGAAGTATTCATGGGGGAGAAGAATGAGTTGGATTAGTGGATGTGCTTTGCTTAGTTGTTTAGAAATTAAGGTCTGGATGATGATGGATTACCTGGGGTGGGCCTTGGGTTTCTGATGGGTCCTGGTTTTAATATGGATGAAAAGGGGTCACTGGACAACTATTTCCTTCTGGGGTTCTCTGCCTTCTGCTGTGGAATGGCAGCCAAAGATATGGGCTCAGGAGACTGCTCCATCAGAGCCCTTGGTTTTACATGTTGTGTGTAGGACTTGTAGTCCTGGGGCCAGCTGGGAAAGGGGAGCCTCATGTGGAGCGTGTGGCTAGGAACCTTCTCCATTTTCTGGAATCTGGCACAGTATTAATAGTGGACTTATCTTCAGATATTTTATATTCTGGTACTAGTAATGCTTTTAATCAAAGTAAACTTTTTTTTTGATTGTCTAGGTTACTTTCACAAAGAGAAAGTTTGGATTAATGAAGAAAGCCTATGAACTTAGTGTGCTCTGTGACTGTGAAATAGCACTCATCATTTTCAACAGCTCTAACAAACTGTTTCAGTATGCCAGCACTGATATGGACAAAGTTCTTCTCAAGTACACAGAATATAATGAACCTCATGAAAGCAGAACCAACTCGGATATTGTTGAGGTAACACACATATCTAGTAATGTTTAAATTGCAAATACTAATTAAATAATCTATGTAATAACTTTAGCTGTTAGATTATTACATCCAGAATGTAAATCAATTATAGATGTATCTTTTCCCTGAATCACTTCTTAGCAGAAAAGTCTGATTATTGTTATATGGTGACCCACTTATAAACATTTCCTATTCAAACAAAATAAACTAGACTGTTTTTATCATATACATCAGTATAATCTAACATTTCCTCTATGATTACTTATTTTGTATGAGTTTTTATGTTTTAAGAAATTATATAATTTTGGGACAGTATGAACTTACAATTTTAATGTCTTAATCATTTCATTATGTCAGTGACTATCCACAATTTTCAACACTAATGAAATGGAGGAAAATGATGTTAATAATATTTCTGTTTTGTTAATAGAGAGGAAGTTGGGTGTCCTTTTTTCCTTTTTTTATCTACTGTTTGGTATCCCTCATAGTTAATCTAAGTGAAAATAAAGAAAAGGAATTTTTTTTTGGAACGGATGTCATCTATTCAGAAATAGCATTTTAAAAAAACAAAACCTTTGAAAAGGAGAACCAGTATACTTTCCCTTTTAATTCTTTACTGCTGCCACATTTTCTCATAAAGATGTTTTCCATGTATATTTCTATTAGCATTTTAAATTGGCTTCATATTTACTTTTGTATTTTTATTTATCTTTAGAGGTTTTGTTTGCTTTTTATTCAGAAAGAGAATTTCTTCATTACTTGGAGAGAGAAATAACTTTGGCTTAGTTTGGTAATGTTAGAAAACTCTTGGAATAAATTATGGATTTCATAATTTGCAGAATTAACTCTAAAAAGTACAATTGAAGTCCCAATCCAGATTTACTTACACTAATTAAAATTAAAATAGAGATACTTTAACTCTTTTATTGTATAGGGAACTAATTTTTTTTTGCCTTCACAGATTGTGGTAGTTCAGAGAATGCATTTTAAATTTCACCTATATTTCTCTGCCTTAGCTGTTCCATTTTGGACGGTGATTGATTTAGTTTTTTACTGCACATAATAATAATAATTGGCTACTTATATTTAAAAAACAACTATATTGGAATTTTGCTATGTGATTTTGTTACTTTATACCAGTTAATCAATTGTATCAAAGAAGAAGTAAAAGTATAGCATAATTATAGCCAAGTCTCATCTCTGTTGCTTGAATTGCCCAGTTTTATTTAAGACACTCTTTCCTGTGAATTTACCCTGAAATGTGTATGAAGCTTTTGATTTTGCTTTTGTTGATCACTTCGAATATATTACATGGTTATGTTTTTAGTGGAACCCTGTAAAACAGTTATTTTTATGTCTTTTGTAAATTATTTTTTTATTTTGTTTAGCGTTTATGATGTATCTCATCATTTATGTGCAACATGAACTATATATAGTAGACTCTTTCCCTATTGTATATTATGTGTGCATTTCATATTGTGATTTTGTAATTTAGAGATTATCATTAGGGTAAATTTTATAAGAGACTTCATAACGGGATTTCTTTGAAATGGAGGGTAGCCCTGCTGTGTAAAATGTCATCTTATTTTAAAAATCTGTATGTTTTATCAAAAGCTCCACTGCCTTAAATCAAACAAGGAAATAGAGTTGACTTTAATGTCAACAAATAGTTCTTCTTGCTACTTTCGTTGCAGAAGGCAACCACCTCTACAATCCTAACCACTCTGCTCTTTCATTGTAGCGGTTATTCTTGGTCCCTGGAAGTTGAGGGTACTTCCTTCCTTACTTCCTTAGAGAAAGCTTACTTCCTTAGAGAATATTAAGCATGTAGTCTGATTTAACCCTCACAGCATTTTCAAACTACCTCAGTCTTCATCTCTGTTGTGGTTGGCAATTGAAGTGTAAATCCCAAATGTTTTTCAGCCGAGTCTTATATTACAATCTGCTTCAAAAGGAAAACTTGCAGCTCAGTTATCAATTAGGATTTTGATGTTTTCTTTTTATTGCATTTCTTAGATATAAGCTAACATGAATCTTAGCAGTATTTCCTTACGAAGTTCCGGATTTTATAAATCACTGAGTAGAAGACACATTGGACTATAAGGGATTAATTTGTTATAGTGGGATAAATTAATTCACTTGTATGTGAAAAGACTTACTAGGGGGAGCAGATGTAGCTCAAGTGGTTGATCACCTGCTTCCCACGTGCGAGGTCCCGGGTTCGATCCTTGGTACCTCCTAAAAACAAAAACAAACGAAAAAGCCATCTATCATTGGGGAGCAGATGTAGCTCAGTGGTTGAGTGCCTACTTCCCATGTACAAGGTCCTGGGTTCAATCCCCGGTACCACCTTAAAAAGTCTTACTAAGTCAATCTTTGTTATAAGACAATGGTTGTTAACATTTGTAAGATATGGTTTCTTTCACATATGAACATGATAGAGCTACATCCTCACTAGCAGTTCATACATATTTGAGTTCTTTTTACCAGTGGTGGGATTGGCTTATACTGATGAATATACAAGGGTGGTTGTGAACCAGAACTAAGTTTACAGGATAACAGTAATGACAAATAAAGAGAGCTTCCTGTGGCTCTACCAGGTGCTTTACAAATATTTACCTCATTTAAGGGTATTTGCAGAATAATATTACAAGCTTTTTTTTCCTCTTTTATATCATTTCCTTAAAAGCTCAAACAATTGAAGTAATTGGAAGCAAACTTTTTGATACTTGTTCATTGGACAGAAACATTTGAGGACCTTCTGTGTGCTGGGGATTCTACAAAGTGATGTTATTATACAAGAGCTTTCTAATTCAAGCCACAAGAATGTTCTTCCTACCCACAGTTTTGTTAACTATTGAGATACACTTTTACTAACTGAAGATGTTATATTTATAAACTTCTAACAAGTACATACTGTGATAAGGTTCACATTGCTGAATATATCAGGAGTAAACTGAGGCATAAACAGCTGTAAGTGATCTATAGAGGGTTTCCTTATGTAATAGGATGAACTTCCCTAAGACCCTTAACCTAATTTCACCTTATTTTTACGCATATATTGACATCCTTGAAATCCCCCATAATGCTAAAATATCCTTTGACAGAATCTTCAATATATTATAATGGAGTCTTCTGCAGATGTATTTTGGTTCTATTGTATCCTATGCACAAGCCCTTGGAGGATGTACTGGGAAGAGAAGAAGGATGGGTGCACTGTACTGTTGACCACACTTGCATAGTCTGCACCGTAATGGTGCACCTGTAACTCTGTGGAGTTTCAGGGAGCACTGTAAAATTAATATAGCATATTAAAAGTAGTTGGTATTTGAGTATTGTGATTATAAACAGAGAGAGGTAGCTGTGGTGGTCACATTTATCTTTTAATTTTATTTCCCCATAGATATTAGAAACTCATCTACCGAATGTTGTTCTATCTTTGCCCTTCTTTGTTTCATATTGCCCCAGTTTTTAAACTAGTTTCTTAAAATTTTAACTTAAAATTTTAGTCAGTTTTTAAAATTTTGATTAGAGTTGATAAATTTAAAAATAGAAATAGCTTTGTTTTTAATCAACATACTTTACATAGTTTAAATTACATGTAGTACTTTAAGGTCTCTAATGTCTTCTAGTACGTATATTCCTCCTACTTTAAGAAAGCTGAATACATGAAAATGAGAACTTAGGTTAGTATTAGATTAGGGAATCATCATGAAAGTGATCTCTGTAAGAGACTCTGTAACTGGATTTCTTTGAATTGGAGATTATTACTGCTGTGTTTAAATGACATCATTTTAAAAACATTTCCACACTGCTTTTTAGGAATATGTATTTTTTATATAAAATGAGTTTCACTACTTTTATTTCAGATATTTCATTAGGAGACTTTCCACAAAGAATATCATCAGAGATGTACAGTGTACCTTTTTGCCTTAAGCATTGGTGCAAAAATAGGTGGCAGACTTTTGTTTCGTCCTACAAAAAGTATTAAATTAATTTAGGAATAAAAAGGAAATATTATAACACCTAAATTGTCTTTTTAGTAAAATAAGATTTAAAAGCTTGTAAGCTGTATTTCAATTTTATAAGTAAATTAGATGTGTCCTAGAGTGTCACAAACTAGAGATGAATGTCAGTAATCCAAGCAGTTGCTATTATACACACACAAGCATGTATACAAATAAAAATTTATATTATGTTACAGCCTAAGACCAATAGAAGCTTGAGGGTTCTACATAAAAAATAAAAATGAAACAAAAATGTATGAAGTGTGGATTTTACAAGCTGCTACATAATAAAGCCTGAGATTACTTTTGTATCCAGTTTTTGTTTGTTTGTTTTTCTTCTCAGAAAGAAATATATACAGCAATATTTGAAATATTAAATATTCCTGCTCATAATTTTAAAAAATAGTTGTGACTTGGTGTTGGAGAACTTGAGTAAATATCTTATGTGGAGATTTCAGATCATTGTGCTGTCATTTAAGGATGTTATTGTAGGGGCCAGAGCCATTGTTCTCTCTCGGTAATATTTTGTAAACTGTTCCCAAATTGAGATATTTTCTTCACCACAGGAATACTACAGCACTTAAAAAAAAAAAAATTCCACTTGTATTCTCTCATTTGATCTTCACATCCAAGGTAAGCTTTTCTAGAAGTAGAAATGAAGACTCAGGTTAAGTGACTTGCCCAGAGTCATGTAGCAATTTAATGGCAGAACTGGGATTTGAACCTGGGTCTCTGACACTTATTTCCCTTTGCTCCCCAGTTTACGAAATCCAATAGAGCTGTTGAACCTTATGCTATAAATAGATTTTATATCTATACCAATAATGCATAACATATAGCAAAGATGAATAAGTTTTCCTCAATAATGAACAGAAAAATTAGTGAGGTTAATAGCAATAAGAATAATAGATAACTTTTTTAAAGCACTTAATATGGCCTTCTAAGGGCTTTTATATGTACTATTTTATTTAATCTCTATTATCATCCCCATTTCACAGTTGAGGAAATTGAGGCACAACGTGGATGGGAGCTGAAGGTTTGGAACTAAAAAGAAGTTAAAGATTAAATTAAAATGCTGAGAAATTTTCAAGACTGAGTTAGTGTTTTAAAATTAACAAATATTTTTATAATCAGTGATGAATAAAGTAAAGATGATAATTTGGATTCTGAAGGAAGAGAAAATCTATTTTTCGAGTCTTAATGCCTGCCTGATTTCAAGTTATAAAGGAATTTGGAATAAATTGGCATCTTAAAGAAAGGAAAATATGGGATCAATTAAGATACATCTGTCAATTAGTAAATAAAAACAATTGGTAGTAAAAGTGATCATGCCAGGAGTATATTATTTAAACTCAATTGTTCTCAGAGTGTGGACCCCAGCCAGTGGGATCAGCATCATCAGGGAACTCATTAGAGATACAAATTTTGGGGCCCTACTCCAGACCGACTGAATCAGAAAGTTTTGGGATCAGGCCTTAAGCAACCATATATTAAATTGGATTAACTTGCTCTAAGTGCAGAAGTAGACTGAAAGCTTCAAGTTAACATACAGTCTCTTGGCAGTGATCATCCAGCTTTAAAATATTTTTATCCCCAAGAATGTCCCCTGAAATAATTTTGAGCAGTGAACAAGCACAAATTGTAATTTTGTAAAACCTTTGAAAAAGCAATTCTAAACAGCATGCCAATTTTAGTGTGAATTGCAAACTAGAAAACACGTTTCTTATGGGTTACCTTTCCATTCAATTCTGTATGGTTAGAAGAGCTTCTTTGAGTGTGTGTATTAGGGGGAAAGGGGTTGAGGGGTGAGGGGGAAATGAAAGAAAGTTAAATGACTTTTGTCTCCTAATATCATCTAGAGCTGACCTTAAAAAACTGGAGGGCTGATTTTGCCTGATTTCTGACAGTATTATAACATCCTCAAAGAGGCTTTTTGAGCCAATCAGTTTATCTCCCCATTTTACAGATG
The DNA here is from genome assembly GCA_029593785.1 of Cabassous unicinctus. Classification (NCBI taxonomy): domain Eukaryota; kingdom Metazoa; phylum Chordata; class Mammalia; order Cingulata; family Chlamyphoridae; genus Cabassous; species Cabassous unicinctus. Next base: position 3,914 of record JAQZBX010019555.1, on the reverse strand, counting down.
AGGAATGGAACAGACAGGGAGTATTTAAGAGGCTTACTAATGTTTTACAGGGCTGCAGAGGAGCGGCAGGGAAAGGGAAAAAATTATGAAACATCTGAAGACAAGACAAAGCTTCCCTTCACCTCCAGCCCCCTGCCCTGCTCTTTTATTCCTAACAGAGTCTGAAGCAGCAGGATGGTGATTCACAGGGTGAGGCACACAATCCTCCTGGCCCTCCTCCTCTTTCCACATGTCGCTGCACCATCACCCCACACAGCAATCACCGTACTTCTTGCAATTTCAGTTTTAATACTTTTATTTTGCTATGTATTTGAATATTATTATTTAATATTACTGGTTTTCATTTATGTGCTTTTTATAAGGAAATATGCTGCATCTCTAAGTGTGCTCTTTATTGTCTTGAGGTTAGATTTTTTTCCATCAGAGATTGTGTTGTAGATAGGAAAAAAAGGGTAATATATATATATATATATATATATATATATAGTCAATTTGTAATATAAATAACAGTTCTGTAATATGTATCTTGTGATTATTGACGAATACCTATGTGTCCTTTTTATGACCCTGTGTGGCAAGATTGAGATATTTTAGTATTTGCCATCAGGTAAATTGTGTTGTTTTTTTTCTCTGCTCTGGAAGGTCCTTGACGTGTTAGTCAAAGTATTGACCAATGAGAGGAGAGATAAAGAGAGGATTGAGAGAGTGGTCAGGGAAAACTTCCTAGAGGTGAAAAGAATCCTTTCAAGGGTAGGGTTGAGAAGGGGAAGGGGTTTGGAAGAAAGGTATGCCAGATCAAGAGAACAGCTTATGTGGAAATTAGGAAATTAGCACAGCATACTCATTTTGTGAAGTTGAAATCAGCTAAGTATAGCTATAATATTGTGTGAGGAGTGGGAAGAGCTAAAACCTGAGAAGTGCACCTGATCCTGAGGGCTGTGGACTTCCCCCTGAAGGTTTAGGCTATCTTGCATCTCCGAAACTATAAATTGTATTAGAACTGTATGGTATTTTTTGTTTTGTTTTGTTTCGATAAGGGTTGAAGAGAAGGGAGGAGAAAAAGTATAAAAATATTGATTATAATCCATTATTTATACATTTTTTTATCACACTGATATTTATTGAACTATGTGCAGGCATTGTACTAGAATATGGTGATAACTGGCCCTATTTCTGTCTTTTTCTTAACAAGGTGATGTTTTGGCCCACTTTGATTCTTCAAGTCATCTTGGATTTTATAACAGAGGGATAATCTGCCATGTGTTTGGAAAGATTTGACAGATTGCTTCTAATATAAGTTAATTCTAAAAATAGTTTAAGAATATATTGCTTTTTGAAAATGTAATGTTCTATTTATTAAAATAGGAAATTTCTTAGAAATACAGATAAATACCTTTACAGAAAGAAGAAAAAATTACCTATTTTTGTTGTTTTAAATGCATTGGAAATTAAAATTTTTTAACATCCAATAACAAACTTTCACATTTTTCTGAATTAGGGTGTTAAAAACAGAAGTGTCCAGGCATTTATTTTTCTTTAGTTGTTCTTGTATCTTAATAAGAGTATTATCAGTAAACCATATCACTCACATTTACCTTCCCCCCTTTTCCCTTCCTCTTTCCCTCCTCCTGTGTAAGGGAGAGAATGAAAATTTTCAGGGAAATATTCTCAAATGAAAAATTTAACAGAATTTCCTAAGAATGAATTGTTTAGGGGTCATAGAATATTTATAAAGTTGAAGTTAGTGAAAAGGAACATCAAGCTATAGGACTGTTTTCATACTACAATAAAAACTGATTTATACAGTTTGAGGTGTAATCCAAAATCAGTCTTGCCTACATGAGGAAGTAGGTAAATAAAATTAAATGTATGCTTTTAATTGAAGCATGAATTAACTGATGTCATCTAAAATTATTTGAAAGGAATTCTGTACACTTGGAAAATTGAGATGGTTTGGAGAAAACTAGTTAGCTTTCATAAAGAAGCAGTGTTGTTACAGATATGAAATGATTCAGATAGTATATTCTGTTATATTGCATATTTTAATATTTACTCAGCAAGCAAGGAAATGCATCCTGATTTTTTAAATCAGAAAATGAATTTTTCCTGACATTTTACAGATTATAAATAATTGTCAGCCCTCAGTTTTTACGTATACAAATTAAATTTTACAGCCTGAACCAGCTATATAACAGCACATAATGACACTCCTGGGCCAGTATACTCAGCTGTTAAACCAGTAGGAATTGTGATACTATTACAGTGTTTTAATGTTTGCTCAAGCAGAACATTATTAGACCTAACCAGCTGCAAGTATATTTTATGACGTTGTTTGAATTCAAATAGAGACAGGTTAAATATGCTCACACTCAGGGTTAATTGAGGATAAACACAGTTTTGTTTTTTAATGAATAATCTTGAAAAATAGGTACAACTTAATACCTATAAATAAAAGTTATAGGATCTATTTAAAGTAACTCAGACTAGTGGGAACTAAGGGAAAAACAGTATAAGTTTCTGAGCAAATTAAAATGCCATTCTTTTCTCTAGTTTTATTGCTCTCTTTCCATTTATTCCACAAATTTTGTTGAGTGACTGTGTTCTAGGATCTAGGGGTAGAGCCGAGACCAAGATAGACAGGGAACATGCTTTTGAGATAATAATGTCATAGAGAGAGTTAGACATTTAAGAAAATAGCACAAAAACATTAGGTAATGATAAGTTCTATGGTGATCATAAACAGCATGGTATATATAGATAGAGTTGATAAGACTATGTTGGATTATAAGGGAAGAGAAGACTCAAGGATGATTCTCAGGTTTTGACCTGCGCCATTGAGTAGGTGGAGGTGTCATTTACCGGGATGGGCAAAACTAGTTGAGGATTTTTATCAGTAGTCTTGTTATTCCTTATATTAATGCTCTAGATTAAGAGTTTACAGAGATATCTGACATTCCTATTTCACTTTAAAGATATCTTCAAGCTTCTTAAGTAGAATTTACATTGCCCACTTTATATTTGCTAAATACATACATAAACTAAAAATCTGAGAGCAAAAGGCTCTTTTATTATCTTAATGGCAGAAATCCCTTTGTTGGATACACTTCAATATGGATTCAAGATACTTAGAATACCAAGATTTAAATATAATCATTCAGCACTTAAATATTATACGACTATCAGAACAAGAAGCTCATTTACAGCAAAAGATGCTGGGTACTGACCATCTTTACAGTGTTCAGTATATACCCAGAAATTGAGATGTACATTTGATTTTAATTCCTCCCTATCATTTTTGAAAGTATTCTAAATTTATGTTCTCTTATAAAAAGGTAGCCAGACATAGAATATTTTTAAACTTGGCAGTTCAGACACATAGTTTTAAAACTAAGGAGATAGCTTTGTAGTTTTCATGTTTATTTTGAAGTTATTTTTGTAGCCCAGTTCTGCAACTCTAGAGAGTTAGATTTTACAGAAAGAGCTGTGTCTTCTTAGCATAGATTAATCATAACTCTACTTTTTAATTTACAATTATGCAGTCAGTGCTGTACCTGTAAAAAACTATGCCAAATGATGTTGTGTACTTTTTATATTTTGGAAAAATCAACATGTTTTATAATTTTCTAGTTTTTTGTTTTGTTCATTGATTGACAACTTTTAATATATGTGTATCCTAAAAGTATTCTGTGAAGAATATTTAGGCACATTAATATATGATTGAGTCTTTAATCAAAGAGTGCTTCTTAGAGTTCTCATTTTAATTCTTTAGCAGTAAGACACCACCTTAATCTTTGTTCTTTGTTTTAAAAATAGTAATGTTTTTAAAAACTTAGTAAATAAGCTACATGCTTGAGTCTTAAATAGTAAACCAAAGCTTGATTATCCATATTGGAGTTTAGCTTTTATAATGCACT
>JAQZBX010019554.1:0-33701 GCA_029593785.1 Cabassous unicinctus | reverse complement strand
TTCTGTATCCTCAACTTTTTATCCACTGATATAGTAAAGCAGCCTAATAAAAGCTTAACTACAAGCCAAGATAGCAGCAGAGTAAGGAGCTCCTTGAGTCAGCTCGTGCTACAGGGCAGTTAGTAATCACTCAGAGCTATCTAAAGCACATGTTTGGGGGTCGTAGGAGACCAGAAGAATATCCTGCAACATCCTTGAAAGTATGGAAGGAGGAGGCTGACCATCTGCAGAGAAGATTCCTGAGTAGAGTCCTCCACACTGGGGAGGTCGGTGCCCATGGCACAATCTGCCTTGGGAGCTATTCCATAGCTGGAGTTGGAAACTCCATTTCCCAAAAAATGGGGGAGGAAGACACAATGTGGCACCGACTTCAGTTACCAATTAATAAATTCAGCGGGTTTAAGTATAATCCTAAGAACAACTACACTTTGAACCTGTCCAAGTCATAAAGGCCGGTAGCTGCCGTTTTAACTCCACCCCTGGCATGAGTGGAAGCAGGGGTGATTGAAAATCACAGTGCTGGTAGGGACCGGCTTCTTTCTACCCAGATCAGATTTCAGCTCTAGCCTAAACCCCAGCCCCACCTTCTGCAGGGAGGAAACTGGGGGACCTGCACCACCTTTCTGGGAAACTACAAGCCATGCCGCAGAGGCCAGTGTCCATCCTACTCTAGCGGTGCAAGCCGCCTCAGGAACTATTCCATGGCTGGAGTTAGAAGCTCCATTTCCTATAAATGGGGGAGGAAGAGATGGTTGTCAACCAACTTCAGCTACTCATTAGTGGACTCGGCTGGCTGAAGTATAATCCTAGAAACAGCTAGGGTTTAAACCTGTCCAAGTTGGAAGGAGGCTGGTGGCCACCATATTGACTCGTCCCCAGCATGAGGGGAAGCTGGGTTGACTGAAAATCCAGTGAAGTTAGGGACTGACTTCTTTCCACCAAGATGGGACTGCAGCTGTAGCCTAAGCTCCAGCCCCACCTCCAGAAGAGAGGAAGCTGGCAGGACTTGCACCAGGCTCTCCAGGCAACTGCAAGTGCTTTTGGCTGGCACAGACTGAATAATCCGACACCTGGTGCTGCATCCCCTCACCCCAATAGGATAGTAGAGGAGCTGGGTATCCTTGTTTTCTCTGGGCAACTGCAGGCATTTTCAACCCACACAAACTGATTTGCTGAGTGCATTCAAGTCCATCTCCACCTCTGCCCTCCCATAGCATAAGATGGAGCTGGTGTTCCTTCAGACTGTCAGGGCAACTGCACAAACTGCACAAAGTGCCTGCACAAATCCTACCATTGGGCACCTGTGGTTCCATCTCCATCCCCAATAGGACAAGGGAAAGTCTATGTTTGCCCAGCCTTTCTGGGTAAATGCAGGTGCTTTTCGTCCACACTGCCTGGGTTGGTGGGTGCTTATGGATCCACTCACCCCCCAATAGGATAGGAGGGAGCTGGTGTTTCCTCAGCTTCTCCGGGCAATAGTGGGTACTTTTGGCTTACAAGAACTGAGCTGTTGGATGTTGGTGGTTCCATTCCTACCCCCTAAAGGGCAGGAGGGACAGTACTCCCTCAGCCTCTCAGGGCAATTGCAGGCATATTCGGCCCACATGGATTAGATTGTTGCACACTCCAGAGGGTCCATTCCTACCCCCAGCAAGGAAGGGGTCTGGTGCTATGTCAGTTTACCTGGGCAACTGTGGTCATTTTGGACCCACATGGCATAGATTGCTGTAGCTCCATCCCCACCCAAGGTAGGGAAGGAAGGCATGTGAAGCTTCATCAGTCTCTCTGGGCAACTACAGACAGTCTTGTCATGCCCAAATTGGATTATTACACATGGCTGCAGCTCTGTCCCTACCCCTGACAGAAGAGAAAGGTGGGAGAAGCTTCATTAATTCTTGGGGCAATGTGGGCATCAGCCAACTACATCCTTGACTCCTACTATACAATGAGCCAGGGAGAAAAGATAAGAAAACCCTAAACTAAAGGGAGAAACCACACTCAGAATAAATACATCTAGTAAGCCAGATGCAAAAATACCCATAAAAAATTACAATCCATACCAGGAAATAGGAAGGTATGGCCCAGTAAAAGGAACAAGATAAGCCTATCGATGACATAAAGGGGTTGACACAATCATCATAGATGTTCAAACAAATCTCCTTATAAATTCAATGAGATGTCTAAAGAGATTAAGGAAATTAAGAAGACATTGGATAAGCACAAAGAAGAATTTGAAAGCATACATAGAAAAATAGCAGACCTTATGGGAATTACAGGTGCAATAAATAAAATAAAAAATACACTGGAGGCACATAACAGCAGATTTGAGGAAACAGAAGAAAGGATCAGTGAGCTTGAAGACATGGCCTCCAAAAGTGAACATAGAAAAGAACAGATGAAGAAAAATATGGAAAAAATTGAACAGGTCTCAGGGAACTAATTGACAGCAAGAGATGTGCAAACATACTTGTCATAGGTGTCCCAGAAAGAGAAGAGAAGGGAAAAGAGGCAGATGGAATATTTGAAGAAATAATGGTAGAAAATTTCCCAACCCAATTAAAGGACATAGATATCTTTATCCAAGAAGCACAATGTATTCCCATCCTAATAAATCTGAATAGACAAACTCCAAGACACATATTAATCAGCATGTCAAATGCCCAAGACAAAGAAAGAATTCTGAGAGCAGCAAGAGAAAAGCGATGCATAACATATAACGGATACTCAATAAGATTAAGTGTCAATTTCTCATCAAAAACAATAGAGGCAAGAAGGTATGATATATTTAAGATACTGCTAGAGAAAAACTTCCAGCCAAGAATCTTATGTCCTACAAGACTGTCTATTATCTTTCAAAAATGAGGGCAAGATGAGAATATTCACAGATAAACAGAAACTGAGAGAGTTTACAACAAAAAGGCCACCTTTGCAGGAAATACTAAAGGGAGTAGTATAGTCTGAAAAGAAAAGACAGGAGAGAGAAGCTTGGAAGAGAGTCTAGAAATGATGACTCTATCAGTAACAGTAACTAAAAGTGTCAAAAGAGTGGTGAAAATAAAATGAAAGGTAAAACCCAAAGATCAAAATGGGTGAAATAAGAACTGCCTTTACAGTAATAACATTGAATGTTAATGGATGAAACTTCCCAATCAAAAGACACAGACTGGCAGAATGAATAAGAAAATATAAGCCATCTATATCTATTTGTAAGAGACTCACCTTAGGCCCAAGGATACCAATAGATTGAAAGTGAAAGGTTGGAAAAAGATATTCCACACATGCAGTAACCAAAAAAAAAAAAAAAAAAAAAAAAAAAAAAAAAGCTGGAGTAGCTATACTGCTTATATCAGATGATATAGCCTTTAAAAGCAAAACTGTTATTAGAGCAAGGGAGGACATTACATATTAATAAAAGGGATGATTCACCAGGAAGAAATAACTATCATAAATGTATATGCACCTAACCAGCATGCCCAAGATACATAAGGCAAACACTGGCAAAACTGAAGGAGAAATAGACATCACTACAATAATAGTTGGAGACTTCAATATACCACTCTTAGCATTGGATAGAACATCTGGGCAGAGGATAAATAAAGAGAAAGCTTGAATAATATAATAAATGGACTAAAGTTAATAGACATATACAGAACATTGCATCCCAAAACAGCAGGATATACATTCTTTTCAAGTGATTATGGATCTTTCTCCAGAATAGACCATTTGTTGGGTCACAAAGCAGATTTCAATAAATTCAACAAAAACGAAATTATACAAAACACTTTCTCTGATCACAATGGAATAAAGTTGGAAATCAACAGGCAGCAGAGAAAGCAAAAATTCACATATATATGGAGATTAAACAACACACTCTTAAATAATCAGGGGATCAAAGGAGAAATTTCAAGAGAAATCAATAAATATCTTGAGATGAATGACAATGAGAACACAACATATCAGAACTTTTGGGATGCAGTAAAGGCAGTGTGAGAGGAAAATTTATAGACCTCAATGCTTACATTAAAAAAGAAGAAAGAGCTAAAATCAATGACCTAACTACACAGCTGTAGGAACTAGAAAAAGAACAGAAAACTAATCCCAAAGCAAGTAGAAAGAATGAAATAACAAAGATCAGAGCAGAAATAAATGAAATTGAGAACAACAACAATAAAAAAATAGAATTAACAAAACCAAAAGTTGGTTCTTCAAGATGATTAACAAGACTGACAAACCTTTAGCTAGACTAAGAAAAAAAGAGGAAGATGCAAATAAATGAAATAAAAAATGAAAATGGGAACATTACTACTGACCCCACAGAAATAAAAGAGATCATCAGAGGATACTATGAATACTTTTTGCCAAAAAACTAGACAATGTAGAAAAAATGAAAAATTCCTAGGAATGTACAAACATCCTACTCTGACTCTAGAGGAGATAGAATATCTGAACAAACTGATCATAAGTAAAGAGATTGAAACAGCCATAAAACAGCACCCCAAAATGAAAAGTCTAGGACCAGACAGTTTTACAGGTAAGTTCTACCAAGCATTCAAAGAAGTTTTAATACCAATATTACTCAAGCTCGGCCAAAAAATTGAACAAGAAGGAATGCTACCAAACTCATTCTATGCAGACAATATCACCCTAATATCAAAGCCAGATAAAGATATTACAAAAAAAGGAAATTACAGATCCATTTCTCTAATGAATACAGATGCAAAAATCCTCAATAAAATACTTGCTAATTGAATCTAACAACATATTAAAAGAATTATTCATCATGACAAGTGGGTTTTATACCAGGCAAACAAGGGTGCTTCAACACAAGAAAATCAGCATAATACACCACACTAATAAATCAAAGAAGAAAAATCACATGATCTTATCGACTTATGCAGAAAAGGCACTTGACAAAATACAATAGCCTTTCTTGATAAAAATACAACAAAAGATAGGAATTGAAGGAAACTTTCTCAACATGATAAAGGTCATATATGAAAAACCCACAGCTAACATTGTACTCAACAGTGAAAAACTGAAAGCTTTCCTGTTGAGATAAGGAACAAGACAAGGATGCCCATTGTCACCACTGTTGTTCAATATAGTGCTAGAGGTTCTAGCTAGAGCAAACAGGCAAGAAAAACAAATAAAAGGCACCCAAATCAGAAAGGAAGAAGTTAAACTTTCACTATTCAGAGATGATATGATCCTATATCTAGAAAGTCCTGAAAAATCTACAACAAAGCAGCCAGAGCTAATAAACAATTTCAGTAGAGTGTCAGGATACAAGATCAATAGGCAAAAATCAGTGGTGTTTCTATGTAATTGTAATGCACAATCTGAGGTAGAAGTCAGGAAAAAATTCATTTAAAATAGCAACTAAAAGAATCAAATATTTAGGAATAAAGTTAACCAAGGATATAAAGCACTTGTTTTCAGAAAACTATATTGCAATGCTTAAAGAAATTTAAAAAGACCTAAATAATGGGAAGAACATTCCATGCTCATGGATTGGAAGACTAACTATCATTAAGATGTCAATTCTACCCAAATTGATATACAGATTGAATGCAATCCCTATAAAAATTCCACCAGCATTTTTTAAACAAATGGAAAACACAATTATCAAATTTACCTGGAAGGGTAAGAGTCCCAGAATAGCCAGAAACATCTTAAAAAGCAAAAGTGAAGTTGGAGGACTCTCACTTCCAGACTTTAAATCTTATTACCTAGCTACAGTGATAAAAACAGCATGGTATTGGCATAAAGATAGACAGATAGACCAATGGAACAGAATTCATGGTTCAGAAACAGACCCTCACATCTATGGCCAGGTGACTTTTGACAAGCCTGTCAAACCTGCCCAGCTGGGACAGAAGTATCTATTCAACAAATGGTGCTGGGAGAACTGGATATCCATAGCCAAAATAAAGAAAGAAGACCCCTATCTCACACCTTATACAAAAATTAACTCAAAATAATCAAAGACCTAAATATAAAAGCAAGTACCATAAAGCTCCTAGAAGAAAATGTAAGGAAACATCTTCAAGACCTGGTGTTAGGTGGTGGATTCTTAAACCTTAAACTGAAAGCATGAGCAATGAAAGAAAACATAGATAAATGGGACCTCCTCAAACTTAAAACACTTCTGTGATTCAAACGACTTCATCAAGATGGTGAAAAGGCAGCCCACTTAATGGGAGAAAAATATTTGGAAACCATATTTCTGATAAGGGTTTGATTTCCATTCTATATAAAGGGATCATACAACTGAACAATAAAAGAGCAAGCAATCCATTTAAAAAACGGGCAAAAGATTTAAGTAGACATTTCTCCAAATAGGAAATACAAATGGCCAAAAAGCACATGAAATAATGTTCTGTATCGCTAGCTATTAGAGAAATGCAAATCAAAATGACAATGAGATATCATCTAACACCGCATTGAATGGCCATTTAAAAAAAAACAAAAACAAAACAGACAACAATAAGTGCTGGGGAGAATGTGGAGAAATAGGAACACTCCTTCACTGTTGGTGGGATTGTAAAATGGTGCAGCCTCTGTGGAAGACAGTTTGTTGGTTCCTTAGGAAGATAAATATAGAACTACCATATGATCCAGCAATTTCTCAACTAGGAATATATCCAGAAGAACTTAAAACTATGACACAAATGGATATCTACTCACCGATGTTCATAGCGGCGTTATTCACAATTGCCAAAAGATGGAAACAACCCAAGTGTCCATCAACCAATGAATGGATAAACAAAATGTGGTATATACATATGATGGAATACTATGCTGCAGTAAGAAGAAATGAAATAGAAACACATATGATAACATGGTTGAATCTTGAAGACATTCTACTAAGCAAAGTAAGCCAAACGGAAAAGGACAAATATTTCATGGTCTCATTAATATGAACTAAATATGAGGAATAAACACGTGGAGTTAAAACCTATAGTATAGGTTACTAGGAGATAAGAGGAACGTTGAGAAGAACTACTGATGCTTAATATATGTCGACGTTTTAATTAAGTTGACTGTAAAAGTGTGGAAAAGGATAGAGTTGATGGTAACACATTATAGTGAGTAGCAGTTGGTTTATAAATGGGATTGTGGCTGAAAAGGGTAGTCTGGGGAAGTAGATGTCAATTGAAAGAGAGCTAGAGAACGATCTGGGAACTGAATAACACAGTGAACCCAGAGGTGGATGAGAATTGTGGTGTGGTTAACAGCAATACTATAATATTCTTGCATCAATGCCAAAGATGTACTGTGTTGATAATGAGGGTGTATGGAAAAAGTGTGCCAAATGTATGCTATGGACCATGGTTAGTGGTAATAGTCTGATGATATTATCTCATAATCTGTAAAAAAATATTCCACCACGGTGTGGTGTGTTGGTGAAGGGGTGTTGTATGGGAACTCTACACGTGTGTGATTGGTTTGCAAGTTCACAACCTCTGTAATAAAAATATATATTTTAAAAATAGGGTGGTTTGGGGGGAAAATGCACCAAATATAAGATAGGGACTATAGTTAGTAGTAACGTTTTGACTATGTGCTTTCAAAGTTTGTAACAAATGTTTCACAGCAATGCAAGGTGTTGGTGGAGAGGTGTTGTGTGAGACCCCTGAATGATGCTATCCATGTTTATTTTGTAAGTTCACAATCTTTACTATACACTTATTGTTTATACCTGTTCATGTATGAATGATATACCTCAGTAAAAAATATATTTAAAAGAGCTTAACTGCTATATTATTAGGTAGAAGCCTATTAATTTTATTCATTGAGTGAGAACAGATGGCCCCAAATTAACTAGAGAATAGGTTTCTCAAACCTTAGAAACATTTTATCAGAAAAAGCTCTTGCTGAATATATGTGGGGGCTTCTTATTCCCAAAGAGGATATTCTGGAAATGTGAGTGTGGAAAACAGTCTTAGAGGAAATGATGTGGTATGATGAGAAACAGAACAATAACGAGCCCTCTGGGTGAGTGGTGGTGTTATATATTTTATAGTGATGAATATCTATCACAGCCTGTCATATGACCTGAATGATGAGCATTAGAGCAATTTATTTGGCTCAAAGTATTTAGTTATAAACTCATTAAAATGCAAATATATTACTTGAGAAAAGTAACACATTGAATCACAGTAAGTATTAATAATTTAACATGTATTATGCTATCCTAAGGTTCTTATAATTGGTCTGTTGAACAGCATTTGGAAAATATGTTCACGTGTGTGTTTAATAACAAGCTTCTTAAACTCAATGGTATTCTACCTTAATTATTGATATCCAACTCTATGTATAGTTTTTCCCTGAGTCTTTCCTATCTTAGTAAATGACACTAGCACCCACCCACCCATTTTCTCCACTCAAGAACCTCAAAGTCATTCTTCTTTTCTTTGTAGCTTCCATAATTGATATCCAAGCCTTCAGCAAATCTTTAGTATTTTCTTATTACTCCTGTGATAAAAACCTTCCAATGGTTTCTTCTGTAATTATGATGCAATCTAAACTTCCCATTTTAAGTCCTGTCTATTTCTTCAACATTTCTCTTCCTTTTTCCCTCTTGGTTTACACACTTCAGTCATACTAACCTTTCCAGAGACTACATAGTCCATATTTATTTAGGTTTCTGTACTTGATCTTTCTGTACCTTCCTATGGTTATCTCCTTCTTATCATTTATGCCTCAAATCAAAGTGCACTTGGCCAGAGCGGCTTCCTGACCATCCTAGCTAAAGTAACTTCCAATTTCACACCTACCACATTTTATACTCCATTTCCTTCATGGGATATATCACTGTCAGAAAGACTATTTTTTTCCATGCATGATTTCTGTCTCAATCTACTAAAGTATATCCAATATGTGTGAATATTTTCTTATCCATTTCTATATTCCCAATGCTTACAACAGCAACTTAATATGTCATATTTGACTAAATAAGGTGCTTTATGCCGCATGTTAGTATGTTAGGAAATACTTATACATATATTATACATATATTTCTATCACAAAACCTAAAAAAATTTTTTTGCCAGAATATATGTATGGCTATTCAGTACGAAATCATAATTCCAGTCAAATATATCAATAAAAAACACCAACCTTTTGATTTAAGCATAACCAATTCATACCAGGCTTTCCCCTTATAATGTATTGGCAAATTGTTCAAATTCTTTAGTGTTTTCTGAACAGAAACAAGGTGAAAATATTTATGAAATGGATCATTTATGAAATTTCCAGCTGAATATATTTATGTTTCAGTAAAACATGTTTACAAATGTAATTGGAACTAATTTAAAATTATAAAAAATTTATTCATTTATTATTTCCCCCTAAAGACTGGGAAAAGACAGCCACTATTCAATATTTTTAAGTGACCCAATCATGCATTCATTTTATAAGCCTGTATTAAGTGATGGCCATATTCCAGGGAGAAGTGAGGATTTCACATCAGGAAGCAAAGATAATTATATATGACACATTCCTTGCCCTTGGGCAATTGGTCTAGGTGTGAGACGGTATGAAAATAATTGACAAGAGTGCAATAAAGCTGTGGACATAGATACGTGCATAGGTTAATATGGATATAGTATGATATGTTGGGAGAGGGAGGCAAGAGAAGTGATCAAGAAAACTTCCTGGAGGAGGTGATTCTTCAGTTGAGCCTAAACTGGTTATTAGGTTTTAGCAAGGCAAAGGAAGAGAGAGTGATTCACATAAGAGCCAATGTTGGAGGCAAAAGTACAAGAAAGAAAATTAAGAGAAGAAGCAGAAAAAGTGGATAGGAATATGATTAGGTAATAGCTTATTTGTCATGTTCAGTATCTGCTTATGGATTTATTCATCTATTTATTCCCTCAACAAATATTTGTATGGCTCATATTTGTAATGTAGGAAGCTTCATAGTAAGGAGCTTGAACTTTGTAGTATAGGTGGGAAAAATTGATTTCTATGTTGCCTTGTGTTTTAGGACAAATTACGCTGGCATTTCTGTGGAGGGATAAATTGAATGGTTTAAGACTGGAGCAGGGAGCCTGTTGTAAAAATCCATGCAAAAGTTGATAATGGCCTGCATTTGGGCAGTGGCAATAGAGTGGAGAGGATGAAACAGATTTGAGAAATATTGAAGACAAAACATTAGCAGATTTTACCAGTGAGAGGGAGAAGTAATTGTCAGTGTTATGAAGTGAACAAGGAAAGTTTATTAACCTTTGCCTTTTATCAGTTCCTTAATAGCTCGGAAGGCAAAGGTTCTGTAAAATGGCATGATTTGTCAAGTCTAGGTGCTTCAGCTAAACTCCCAGAGGGGGAAAAACAAGGAGCCTGCTGCCCTTCTCCTTCCTTCCGTGTTGCCCTTGCACTTGTCTGGATGCCTCACAGACTTCCTCTCCCAGGAGGGGAGCTTATCTGACCTGTTCAGAGATCTATTGAATACATGATTGGTAAATACTGTAATTCAATAGAGGGGAGTGAAAAAAATCCCTTCCCGCAATTCTGTTACTAGTTTTCCCTCTCAGCAGATGCACCATGAAATCAAAGGAGAGAAAAAGAGGTATCTGAATATTTTGTGTAGTCACAGCTTGAATTTTAATGTACTGATCCTGCTGAATTATGACCAAAAAGAGACTAGTTAACCCACCTACCCCTCCCTTTGGGCTGATTTCTAGCTAAGGAATTCAAGACAACCTAGGCTTTTTATTCACAGTCACCAAGAAAGAAAACTACACAATCACTGTGTTGCAACCTGAGTTTTATTTACAAATGTACTTTCAATATTTATGCAGACAAACTTCCTTTATGATAGTAGACATGAAGTCTCAATGCATTACCTGAAATAAAAAACAACTAAAAATTTAGAAATGCGATAGTCATTCAATTCATTGCTGCTGCCTCACATTCATTGTTAGAAAACCCTGCTGCAAGACAAAAGGCAATTTTTAAATAGAAAGGTACAATAAAAATTTTCTAATACATAAGATCTAATCAAATTATCGTAATGGTTAGCTCAAATCCTGATTAAATGAATTACTTGAATTCAATTTTTATCAGATCAGTTAAGATTGCAAACAAGTGTTTAAAAAATCTGACCTATTTTACTTATAAATATAATACTGCTCTTACACATATAAATACATTTGAATTTGTAATGAATATTTCTTTCTAACTACACTTTGAAGAAGTGAATAGGTCAGAAGAGTTCAAATTGTGTGTAATGGGTAAATAATATTTTTTTCTCTTCTACTCTGATAACTTTGCACAATTGTTCATCATTCTTTTCCCATTTAAGAATATTATGAAATAAAATATCTTGTTTTCATCTAATTAACCATTTCTAAAGGATATCAAGTTATGCAACTGGAATATTTAGTGTGTCTCTGATATAAATCTAAATATAGGCATTAATAAGTTAAATTATTTCAAAAGATTTCTTATCTTTTGACTAAAATGAAACTGTAAAAATTTAATATTTGAATATTACAGCAAAATTTAGTATCAGCATTTCAAATCAATTATACACTAAAATATTTTTTCTTAAAATGCATTTAATTATATGATTTGCAAGTACAACTTGAGCTTTGAAATAACAAAATGTATTACAAAATTGTAATACATTTTGGTATTTTTATTTAAAAAAATGAAGTTAATTTATTGTATCCTTAAAGTGATAAGAAAGTGACTAGATCATATATAGTACAAAAATAAATTAAAATGGCAATGGAAAAAGTATGTGAGAATTCTGAGTTGTGGGTCACAGATTGTCTTTGACTTCATTATATTTGAAGAGCAAACATTAAGTACTTTTAGAATAGAATCCAACAAAATTTATAACAGAAATATGCAGTTTTAGTTCAAATGCCTCCCTTTTCCTCAAAATATGCTCTTCTTATATGCTTATACAAATCTATATTTAAATAGAGACTGTTTCTACAATTTTGGGTTTTAACTAAAATTTGGTCTGCATAAGTAAATAGGAAAAAGTTTTGTTCTTCATCTATGCTTAAATGATACCTAAATTTTTCATCAACAACCTTCAGACAATTTGTAAGTTTGGCATTCTGTCAAGGTAATATCTGATGCCTGGCCCCCACTGTAGGGGGAATAGGAAGCTGAGGAACAACAAAAGACTGTCTGGCCTTACATACATCCTGCACCAGCCTGCCACAGTGTCTATAATACTTCTCCTTGGCTTAGAATATTGTGTTTCCAGAAGTGTCTATTAATGTGAATATATTAATTGGAAAGGATCATACAAAAAGTCATTATGTGTTTTGAAATCATACAGCTATGTACAAATATAAGCCATTAATAGCACACAAACTGCTCCCTGACATGGGTTGTTTTCATCAGGTGTCCACGCAAAACATAGAAGCTTAAATGAAACAAAGTACACAATAATCCTATTAGTCATCTTAAAAGGCTTTTAAAAAGAAGGGAAGGTTGACCTATAGACATAGACACCGTCTCTGAGAGTAAATTGTTTACACTTATCAGGAAGAAAAGGAGATCATTTCTCATCAGTTTTTTTTTAAAATAACTTGTCCATGAAGACTGATATGCATATTTTATAAGCTTTACAATAGCATTTTAATATATTTTAATGATTTGCAGAGAGTTTGGGGAAATTTTAAGTACTAAATTATACTCTCATTTCCTCTGTTTTAAATGTAAATGTAATACCAATATGCTAAAATCCATTTTACATAGGTATATTCTTAATAATTAAAGGCTTTCAATAACCATAAGCTTTCCGTATGTAACAGATTACTATGCAACAAAGAACAATATGATCTCTTAGGCACTCTTGCTGTGTGGAGTTCCATCGATAATACATTTCAGAACACTGTAATATAAAAATGAACAAAGAAAAAGAATTCCATCATCATCTCTTGGGTACTGTACAATGCAAATTTTATCAGTTCTTTTCTAAGGCAAAACACAACCCTCTCACCTATTAAACATGATAAATTAACATAAAAGTTACACTGGAGTCCAAAGACAAAATGGAAGAGATAGTATTACACACTGGGAAGTCCAAACACAATGGAAGAACTTGAATTATTTTTCTCTGTTATTCCTGTACAACAAAAGAACTGTGACAGACATTACAAATTCATCATGCATACTCTCTCTATTTATACTTTCTATTTGAGAAAATGTATTCTTTGATATATTAAATAGATTTATTACAAAGAATAATAGCAAATTCTATATATTGAGCCCACTTTTTCTATTACTATTTTATGTAAATTTGCAAGTGATTTCTTTCAGGAAAAAAGTTCCAAAACAACAAAGTTGGAAAAATGATATCTAAATTACAAAAAAGAAAAACAAAACAAGACAAAAAAGTTATAATTAGAGGGTTAATGGCTTTTTATAAAGCCAAGGGAGAGAAAAAAATAGTTTGACTTTACAAATATATCTTTGAGACCAGGAAAGAAAAGATATTTCATATTAGGAAGAAATACAGACAAATAAGGGTCAAATTTCTACAAATTAAAATTTTAGCAAAATTTATGTTCTGATTCAAACATATAAACTCAAAGACTTCTGCATATGAGGCAATCTTGTTTCCACATCAAGCAGTATAGCAGACCACTCATTGCACTAAAACTTCCCAGTATGGAACACAAAATATGCTGGATAAAATTTTTAAAACTCAACCTTAAAAAAATGTATTCCTAGAGAAATAAGAAAATCTAAGCATCCCCCAAAGTATAAGACTGTGCATTTCAAGTGACATAATAAAGCACTAACTTTTTCTAAAAGCATCTGCTTACTTTTGGTCTCAGGTGTCCTGGAGGTTGTTTGTTTATTTTTCAGAAGATATCAAATTGTTTATTGTTTCTACATGATAATGCATTATACAAAAGCTTCATTTCCCATCCGTAACTTCATCTGGTACCATTATTTAATTTAGATATATTGCATAGGATGTGCTGACAATCATTTTCATAAACAAATAAAATTCTGTAATTTTGCTTGGGTCACCCTTTTTAATGATGGACTCCAGGTCACAGCACAGTAAATGTCAGTTCAACTATACCAAGTTTTCTGAAGACAAAAGGCTTCTCTGCCCACAAGCAGTCTTCTAAGATAGTAAATGAATTTTGAATGGAAGCTGACATCACCCTGAAGAAATTCCAACTTCATACTGTTGGGGCAATTTATCAAAATGGCTTTGGAGCTTGGTTTTAACTGGCTGTGCACCAGAAATAGGGTAATGCTTGGATAAGAGGTTGGATCAGAAAACTTGTTAAAGTCTGAATCTGGAAAGGTGTCTTTAGTTAGGTGAACCTCAGAAAATCCTCTGATGCAGAAGGTGTTTGGGAGAGTTTTTTGCCTTAGTCTTGGTTATGAGTGATGGTACAAAGGAAAAAAAAATCTTCTTGGGAATTCCTTACCACAGTATGCTATCAAACATGCTTGACACCAGAATTAACTCTTTTATGTAATCCTCAAATCTTTAGCTAAAAAGTAGTGATCCTAGGCAGGTCCTTGCCTCATAAACCTGGCAGAAGCAACAGTCTCACTAATAAAGTACTTTAAATTAAGGCTTCAAATAATCCCAAGACTTGTTGTAAGAAGGGAAGATTTTAAAATATCATAACCACAAAAGAAAATTGACATCCTGAGTTAGAGCTAACTGAAATAACAAAGTTCAGGGATCTGATACATAAAGACTACAATTATTGGTATTATCAGATATATAATCCAAAATAATATATTTAATAGATTTAGAAAATAAAAGAAAGGATTGACAGTATGAAAAAGCAAAGAGATTATCAAAATGGTCTAGGTAGATTTGAAAATAAGTATCCTAGAAACAAATATATACAATAATTATGTATAATTATAAATAAACACATAAACATATATATGCATATGAATTAAAGAAAGACTTCCTATTTCTGCTTGGTAGGTTAAGTTATTCAGAAACAACCTGATGACAAAGACCCCTAGATATGATATTAACAAAAAACTTCTTTAAAAGAGTTGCAAAGTTGGCAATAATGTGTGGAATTACTTGATCAGCTTTATGTCAAGTTCAGAACCAATGAAGTAAATAAACAATATTGCTGTTTTTTTCTGAGCACCATTGCTGAAACTAGCAAATATGATATATAGCATTGCAGGAGCAAATGTTCCGTGGTTGAACAATGTAAAACAAAATATGTAAGAAGAAAGTAAATAATCCTTGTCAATGTTTAACTGGAATGAAAGGACATTGTTTATAATTAGGGAGAAAGTACAAAGGAAAGAAGAGGTCACTCACTAACTTTATTATGGTTTATAATGATACATATAAGAGATGGTACTTATAAAAAGAGGAAGAAAAGTTTTATGTAAAGTTATCAGTATAAAAAGATATAGTAAAAATTAAAAGCAAAGCAAACAAAATATGCAGTAAATACACTATAGTAAAATATGATAAAATTTAGGGCAGGAATATTATGCATAACAATAAACAAATAATTTCAACTCACATTGTAAACAAAAATGATATTCATTCTTGGTAACAAAGCAAAGTCCAACACTATGTTATATAAGGGTGATATATCTAAAACAATTGATCAGAAAGTTTAAAAATAAAAGGATGAGAAATTTGTATACCAAGCAGAATTCCACTTCAACTTAGAATGTAGAAAATGGGAAAGTCCATTGCTCCCATCCCAACTATGAGAAAAAAGCTACATAAACTACTAAATTATAGCTTTCTTCAACCCATCACAGAGCTGAAATCACAGAGCAACAATGCAGCTGGAAATTTAAGGAGGACCAGGTTTCCACAAGGAGAGGCAGATATGAGGAAGATGTAGCCACTGTCAAATGGCTAAGAAGAAATCAACCAACATTCCAATGAATTGCTAAAGTGTTAACATGACAACACAGAATCCCTGGGAGCACTCAGATCTAAGGGAGGATCCACACCCACTCACAAGCTGTTTTTCATGGACCTCCACCAAGTAGTCATCTTAAATGTTGGAAGCATGGTGGAAAATTGGAGACAGTTTCCCTCTGTGGTGCAGGTCTAGATGAGGTGATCAGTCACCACTACAAGGAATGCATAAAGTCATATAAACGCGAGAGGCTGAAAATAATGCTGCTATTTTGGGTACATGGTATTATTATCATCAACATCTGTGCTTCTCAAATTCTCTGTGGTGAAGGATCAGAATTTTTCCCCAAATATATTAATTACCACTGTTTTTGTGAAATCCAATAGTAATGCACTCAGATGTCTTAATACTTAAATGCTAAGAAAATTTGTGCTTTCTTTCCATTTCTACACTTACTTCATTGCAGGTAACTGTTGAGTGGACTCAACATTAAAAAATAGAATTAAAAAATGTTTAGCAAGGTTTCTATTTATAGGATTAATAATCACAGGTTAATTGTATTCCTATTTACTACCAACAAATTAATTAAAAAATTAATTTAAATTAAATTAATCTCTATTATACTCTGAAAAGTAGATGTTATTTAGGAATATAACCAACAAAAGATATGTAAGGCATTAAATAGTTACATAAATGTTATCATAATTGTAAAAAACTCATTATTATAAAGATATCTGTATTCCACAAATCGATTAGGGGATTAGGTTCAATTTAAATTAAATGATAACCAGGTATTTTGTAGAAGCTGACAGTCTGGTTCTAAATTTTTATTTTAGGACAAAGAGCCAAATATAGGCAAAATTTTCATGTAAAAGAAGTGCAATGAGGAAGGGGATATATTATAAAGTTTTGTTAAATAAAACATTATGGTATTGTTGTTCAAGTGCATATAATTAGACCAAATGATTTATGAAAATTGATCTGTGATAGGAATGGAACTTCAGATAGTGAGGAAATGTAACTATTCTGGTATTTCTTAAGTTCTTAGTATTATTGTTGCTTCTTTTATTCATTGACTCATGAGATTTCCCCTCGTGTTTTTGGTTTTCAACATCATTCCAGTTCTTGGCCTAGCCACGGTTTGCTTTGCACTTATCTTGTTTTCGGTTCATAGAGCAGGTGCTTGAAGTCTCTTGTCAATACTTTGAAAATTCTCAGCCATTATTTCTTTAAATGTTGCTGCTGCCTCCTTCTTTCCCAATCTCCTTTTTAGACTCAAATTACAAGTATGATAAATTTTTTACTGTATCCTATGTGTATCTTGTACACTTTTAATGTATAGTCTCTTTTTTTGTCTCTCATGGCTTAATTCTGAGTATTTCTTCTGTCCTATATACTGGTTCTCTGTTGTTGTTGTTTTTTTTTTTCAACTTTGACTAATCTATTAATCCCATCCTTCAATTTCTTAATTTCTGCTTTTTATAATTTTCAGTTCCAGAATTTCCATTTGGTTCTTTCTGAAAGTTCAAATTCCATGTCATACTTCTCAAAACCCTCTTGTATTTTCTTGAATTTAATAGACATAATTTTAATTTTTAAGCCTACATTATAATACAATATGATATGATATTGAAGATATGATATGTTCCTCATTTAGCCCATGAGTCTCTAATCTCAAATTGTCTCACTCTATATGCATGATTATTTTTGATTGAGTGCTGAACAATGTAGATAAAAATTATAGAGATAATTTGTACTCTGGATGTCATATCCTTTTCAGAACTTTCATATTTTCTTCTGGTATATGGCTGAGGCCAACAGAAATTCCACATCATCCCAATCCAATTTTGTTTTAAGAGTAATTAACACTGTGTTTCAGTTTTAGTAGGGGCTAATTTATTTTCAGTTAGCATCTATACCTGGGTAGGCACTCTGACTTTCTTCCCAGAGCCTATCATATTCATCAGGGCTTCCCCTTTGTGAACTCCAACGTTTATCCTCCTCAATCTGTGAGTTTATCCAAAGTTTCTCACAAATTCTTAGTCTGCTAACACAAAAAGGACTGTAAATACTTAGATAAAAGGTTTTTTTCCCCCTCTCCTAGATCCTGACCTTATAACTCCTTATTACCATGCTAGTAGAACATCTTTTAACATATATTTGTAATATATTTTTCCAAGTTTTCTATTTGTTCTCAAAATGTTTGTCTGTTTGTTTCAAATCACTAAATCCACTGTTATGAGAAAGAGAACTCTGGTAACTTGTCTTTGGACAAGAAAATAAGGCATTACTTATAAGATTTCACTACAATTAAAGAAGGTGGTTTTATAGAAGTACATTTCATGGCCTTAAAAGTCTCTCAGCTAAAAGTTGTCTGTATATTTACTACAAGTTAGTCTAGTTTTGTTGCCACATGGGCATCAAAACAATATTGTTCCTAATATAAATTGATGATTCAGTTGAAATATGAACAAGTTCTACTAACTTTAACCATTGACATTGCTGCCCAGGTCTACTGATTGGTTTCAACAGGAAAATGTGTACTCCAACATCTTATGCTGACCTATTCATTTTCTTAAAAACCAATTTACTTTCAGATAGAGACAGAAGGGCAGGGTGTGCATACTGGCAGGAATTATGAAACAAAGATTAATGAATGGTGCTTGTCAAAGATTTGCTGAAGTCAAAGTATTTTCCTCAGACTGTCTGATACAGCAGCCATGCATTCATTCAGTCTATAGAGTTTAGGCCATAAAAATGGAATCTTGCCAGAAAAGTGAGCTAAAGAAATGTGAGTGCTTGAATGGTAGCAATGCAGCCTGTATACTTCAACTTTATAAAGACTGGCAATTTACCCTTCTTAGACCTCCCTTATTTCTTCTCTGTATGCTGAATATGGGTAAAGGAATGGTATTCAAGACACTTCAGCCCTTAATTTATAACCTTAACTCTTTTATTTTCCAACCCATGTATGTCGTGGTGCCAAAAGACAATTTAAGAGAAATCAGCCTGGGCTTCAAAGAAGATAAACTATAGATAAATTTTAAAAATTTAATATAAGTTGAAATTACAATAATAGCAACAGTATAATAGATTGCTGGTGCTTGCTGTACCAAATGAATTGCTTTAAGAACACTGGAAAACAAGATTTTAGATTTTTATTGCACTAGTCTACTCTTTGTTTAACATAAACAAATATAACCATATCATAATTAGTTTCTAACTAAAATACTAGTGATTTACTTTGGGTTTCAAGTTCCTAAATATATTGAAAATCAATTATTACTCCAGCTTTCAAGTCTAAGTTGTTTTCACAGTATGTCCTGTGAATACCCTCTCCTTTCATAGTTCAAAAAAAATACCAAGGATATTAAGGATTAACAAAACAGCTGTTTGTCTAGAGTAGCAAACACAGTTTCAAGATTAATCCACATATCCTTCTAAGAATAATCTATGCTTCAGCATTTTTCCATTTTGGAATATTTACTTCCCGTGCATAGAATAACATTCAATATTTCTAATTAGATCTTTTGATTAAAAAAAAACCTATCACATTCTTAAATAAAACTATATACCTCATGATTTTGATGATAAGTTGACATTTTGTTTGCATCAATATCTTACTTATTAGACATTTAAAAATTCAAAGTTAAATTTAAATAATTTGGAACTGTTTGTGGCAAGATGAGAATAAAAATTTTAATGTCTTTGAGAACATTTTCAAACACTACTTATAGACTTTCTAAATGAAATTTTTTTACTATGTCATAGATTGATAAGGTGATGAAAAATTCAGCGAAGTTACAAAACAAACCATAAAAAGTAAAGATAAAAGTTATAAACATAGTAGTAATTAAAACAATAATGCTACTGAGCTATTATGCAATCCATAATGTAAACCATTGACCATAGTTAGTAGCAATGCTTCAATATCTGTACATCAATTGTAACAAATGTAACATCCACATGTAAAATGTTATTAATTAGGGAAAAGAGAAAAGGTGGAGGGCATTGGGGATATATGGGAATCCCCTATATTTTCTATGTGACTTTTCTGTATCCTAAAGCTTCTTTGAAGATAAAATGAAAAAAAAAAAAAAAAGACACTGGGGGAATATATGGAAGAAAATGTCACTGTACATACAAGACAACAGAACTTACAGTGATGAAAGACAAATTGTCTAAATTTTTAAAATTATGTACAATTTAAACTTTTTTTTATTTTATTGGTTATTTTTTAAATTATTATTTCATTTTCTTATTAATTTTATTTCGTTATTTTGTTGGCTTCATTTTTGGAGAGGTTTTGGATCACAAAAGCGTCACAACAGTGGCAGAGGAGGATCACTGGTGCAGGGTGTCATCAATGGGGGATGCATGGGAAGGGCTTCACCTGGGGCATGCGTCTAGGCATTAGAATATGTTCAAGTGTTCATGGGGCATTGTCTCGGTGGATGGAAATCCAAACAGTAACCAAAAGAATATTGAATTCTCATCCTGGGGAATTCTGCTAAATTCTCTAATAGGACAGCTAGAATTCCCCGAGTATAATGGTAGTGCCTAGGGAAGGAAGACAGACCATTACTACAGGGCATTGATATTGATGTTTGTACTTATGAACTTTTACTTGTGCTGAAACTTAGCCTAGTATTATATACTGCCTAAGAGTTACCTACTGAAAGTCTCCATGTGGCTCAAATGTGGCCTCTCTCTAAGCCAAACTCAGCATACAAAAGAACTACCTTCCCCCAGCATGGGACATGACTCCCTGGGATGAGCCTCCCTGGCACTGAGGGATTGTTATCAAGAACCAACTATCAATGCATCTGGAAAAAGACCTTGACCAAAAGGGGGAAATGGTAAATACAAATGAGTTTTTATGGCTAAGAGATTTCAAAGTGTGTTGGGAGGTCATTCCAAAGGTTATGCAAGTCTTAGCTGGATCTCATTGGCTGCCACAGTAAACAGTGCCTCAAACAGCAGGGCTCCCAAGGGACTTAGAGACATCAGAAACTATAAGCAGAGCAGACAGCTCAGGAATTCAGCACCCTGTCAGTGGGCCTTACTTTGGAATTTATGCTTTCCAGTGTGACAGAGTTAGACTCATTTATAGGTTCCCTACACATGGTTCTTTTGCCCCTTTTATTTGAACCTGTAATTAGCATTATACTTGATAAATATATGTCCCAGAGATTTAAATCTTTGGTCTGTTCATGTGCCAGTTGAGCCCTGAATTTCAGCAGAGTTGCAACACCTATTTTCCAGTTCATTGGACTCACCCAGGACAATAACAAGGGGATGATGATGGACAACACCTATCCCAAGGAATAGAGTGTCTGCAACTGCAAGCAAGATAGTTTCATCCATCTGCCCCATGGAATCTAAGCTGCCTTTCAGTTAGAAGCAGAGTGGGCATCACCATCCCAAAATCCTCAAGATTTAGGAATGAACAATGGACTAAAGTAGACTTATTATTATTATTCTACTATAGACTTATTATTATTCTAGCAATGTAAGACTTCTTATTATTGATTTAAAGGCAGTGACCAGCAGAGGTTCTGAGTGATGGAAGGGGGAAGAATGGGTGTAACATGAGGGCATTCTTGGGACATTGGAATTGTCCTGCATGACATTGCAATGATGGATACAGGTCATTGTATATTTTGTCATCACCTACAAAATTGTATGGGACACAGTGTAACCTATAATGTAAACTATAATCCATGCTTAGTAGCAATGCTTCAGTATGTGTTCATCAATTGTAACAAATGTACCACACTAATTAAAGATGTTGTTGATGTGGGAAAGTGTGGAATGGGGGAGGGAGTGGGGCATATGGGAATCCCCTATATTTTTTATGTAACATTTATGTAATCTAAATCTTCTTTAAAAATTAAAAATTAAAAAAAAAAGGAAGTGAATAAGTAAAAAGCTGTGGTGGTCACAAAGAAAATTAAACTAGTTTCTTTACTATAGAACTTCCTAAAGCCTTTATTTAATATTTTGATGTATGTTATGACTCTCCAGGGAGAGGTTATAGGATATGGACGATATTTAACAAGTTTACATAACAAAGATATAGTCAGATGTATTCAAAGATCACCATCCCCCCCACATACCCATCCATACCTCTATCTCCAACTCCTTCCCCACTCCCTCATCTCCTGCCACTCCTGTGAGGATTCCAGGTCCCTGGGGTTCACACATCTCCTCCCAGTTATGCAATCAAACAACCATTGGTGATATTGCTGTTAAGGGGTTTTGCAGATGTAATTAAGGTCCCAAATCAGCAGTCTTTAAGACAGAGGAATAATCCAGTGGGCCTGACCTCTTCAAGGAAGCCTTAAAAACAGAATTTTTTCTAGTTGGTTGCAGAAGAGAAAGTCATATTTGAAGTACAAGAAGGATTTGGTGTGCCCTTGCTTGTTGAAGATGGAGGTGGCCACATGACAAAGAATACAAGTGGTTTCTAGGAGCTGAGAGTGACAGCTAACAAGTGAACAGGGACCTCAATGCTGCAACCAGAAGAAAAATGATTATTCCCACAAGAATAATGATATTTGGAGCAGATTTTTTCCCCAGAGCCTCTGTATAAGAACTAAGTCCAGCCAACACTTTGATTGCAGCCTTATGATTCTCTGGCATATAGAAGTCAAAAATTTGTTACTTCCATTAATGACACTCAGCAATTGCAATATAGTGATATGACATGCAGATGGCTGTAAACATCAGAAAGATAGTACAAAGCTGTGTGATAAAGCAAAAAAGACTGATGGGCAATAAAATTCAATATAGAAAACATAGCTAATGATGAAGTCTCTATTCTAAGCTGACAGGAAACTAAGAAATGTTGCCAAGTATTTTAACTAAAATTTTTAAAAAGTCATATAAATTTTAAATTAAAAATTATAAACATACATGCATATTTTATATTAATTTATTTATTCAATAAACAATCACTAATGCTTATCATTTCAGAGGGAGTCTCATATGGCTTAGCTAGATGGAGTAGCTAAATATTGTGTTTCAAATTCCAAGAATAGAACTGATTTGTTTGATTACAAATAATGGAAAAACAAGAAGGAAAATTGATTGTATACTTTTTCTCAGTTAATGATAATACCCTTCATCAAATCTTTCAACTATAATCCTATTAAATGTACCTCAGATATGTTTCGGCAAGTCTGTTTATTCCTCTTCCCTCTCATTGTTGCTGCCTTAATTCAACTCTCATATCTTTCATTTGAAATGTTGTAAAACAACCTTTAGCTGGCTTCTATTCAACAAGTTTATTCAACTTCCATTTGCCTTATTATACTGCCACCTGAGTTATCACCCTTAAAATGCAAAATAAATCATCTGCTTACCAGTATTAAAAACCTGTTTTGGCAAGTTGGACATATAGGATAAAATCCAAACCCCTGGCTAGGTATAAAATATGGGCATAGATTTCACAGCCTAACCCTGACTTGTATTTTTTAGGCTTACTTGCTAAAACTCTCCCGAATTCTCCGACTTCATCTCTTTCACTGCAATCCATCAAATGTTTTGCCAATACCCAAACATATGAGGAACTTTCATAATCATACAGCTTGGCACATTTGCCCCCACTGTTTTTTCCCAGTATTTTCATTTATTGAAGTCTTTCAATCATTGGAGGCTCAGCTCTAATATCTCTATCTTATTATGGAATTCCTTGTTAAGCCAAGGCAATGTTAATTGTTCTATCTTCTGTTATTCCTTAGAACCCTACATATATCCCAATAAAAGCATTTTAAACATTGTATTGTCATTTGTTTACTTATACCTTACTGTAATAGGCAAAATAAGTTCACAGTTTGTTATTATCTTCCATTTTATCCTGAATACCTATCAGAGTGCCAGGACTAAAGGAGGTAATCAAAAATGTTTGGTAAGTAAATGAATATATCTGATGAAATTGATAGTGTAGTGAAAATCAGTCTTCATATTTGTTTACTTTTTGTTTATTAATAAAAGTTATTTCTATATTCTAATGTTAAATACATTAAGAACGATAAAATGACTGAATTTTGTGAATAAACTTGGCTCACAGTCATATATATTTTCTCACCTATGGATGGTATTTTGCCTGTTGAAATAAAATATTCCCTCTTCTCCCACCAATTGTGATTTGCACACTCTCAGTATGCCAAAATAAAGGCAAGGTTTAAACATATGGTCTGTATTTTTACCCACAAAGACATTAATTGAAAAAAAAAATATGATATTCTTGTGGTAAACAATCTCCACAAAAGTTCAAAATAAACTCAAAAATTGATAAAATATTGGAATTTTAATATATTTTTTCTAGCACCTCCTTTGCATGCTGGAAACTTTTGTAATTATAAACTTTTTATGGTTTTAGCTATTTAGTCTATATAATATATTTGAAGGCTTAGATTTCTCTATTTTGGAGGCCATGAGATATTTATTCAAGACTGTTAGAAATGTGCATAATTTATCAGACTATTTCTGAAACTCATTTTATTAGTATCAGTATTTCTCAGTAAAGTTCTAGAAATATAATTGATGTCAAAAAACTCACTACAGTTTCTTCACTTTTCAGCTCTAAGAATTCACATAAGAAAGCTGAGCATTCCAAACTGTGGAATGTAAAATGGTGATTGATAATTTGGAGAAGAGAGGGCAAAAAATATTTTCATCTTCCTCTATCTGCCAAACTCTTCTTTCTAAATCAAATCCTCTAATTATGAAGCTAGAAAAGAAAAGTTAGGAAAGATCAAACAGTGGTTAGGTCAGTGACATTGTATGAGAATTAATGTAGTCTATTCTATAGTGATTGTATAACCTTAGAAATGGAGAAAAAAAAATTAAATTACCTAGAGTTCTATTACACTCCATTTCATTGCAATGCAAACACTTTATTAGATGCCTTTATTGGTTTCAAAAGTATTTGTAATACCCATTATAGTTTATTTTTTTTTCTTAGTTTTATAAAAAACAATACCTTTTTTTGTGCATGTTTGTATAGTATGTAGAACAGAAAAGGTAACTATAAAACTATACAGAGAAAATGGGTGTGGCTCAAGCAATTGGGCTTCTGTCTACCACATAGGTGGTCCAGGGTTCGATCCCCGGGACCTCCTGGTGAAAGGCAAGCTGGGCCGAATGGAAAGCTGGCCCACATGGAGTGCTGGCCCGTGCAGACAGCTAGTACAGCAAGATGATGCAACAAAAAGAGACACAGAGGAGAGACAATAAGAGACACAGCAGACCAGGGAGCTGAGGTGGTACAAGAGATTGAGTGCCTCTCTCCCACTCTGGGAGATCCTAGGATAGGTTCCCGGTGCTGCCTAAAGAGAAGACAAGCAGACACAGAAGAACACACACAGAGAAGACAGTGAGCACAAAACAATGAGGGGGGAGTGGGGGGAAATAAATACCAAAAGACTAAACAGACTTTGCATGTTATCAATTCTTCTTTGGTAAAGTAAATGTTACCAGATAGCTAAGCTCATAAAACTAACATTTCAACATCAATTTATTTTTGGAAAATATTACCAAAATTAATATGACATCATTAAATGCAACTTTCAGGAAGAAGCTATAATTTAAACTTTTTAACAAAACAATGAATTTCATTTATACAGTTTTATTTCAGTTCTTACCCATGTGACATAAATTAACATAGGTGTAATCATACTGCAAATTTTGCTTGCTTAAATTAGCACTATATTGCATCAATTTTCTATGTTGCCATACATAATAATTTCTTTGATGTATTATAATATAATTTTATTCTCAAATACAATATATTTTTAATATTCTGGTATTACAGATAATATTTCATAGATATAGAATTTTTTCTGTGGAATATTGTATTTGAATTCTAAGAGTAAAGCTGGAAGGGAAAAAATATATCTGCAAAGAGAGTAGATTTCAAATATATAAGTGCCTTTGAGAGAATTAATTTCTATATGAACTGAAGCAAGTTTCTGTATAAAATTGTTAAGTATAGCTCTTGATACATTACATATTTTTGAATCAGCACATGGAATGAGAATATTTAATTGGATAGAAGAAGTGATTCAAAGACAGAGAAGACTTTCTAATATCTTGAGTCATTTAAACTCTTTGAAAATTGGTGTTCTTCTTTGTGCATAAGGATGATAACTTCTACTTTGCTGGGTACTTTTATTAGTTTTAAATAAAAAAAATAAAAGAATATGTAGAAAATTGTTTAGTGCCTCATGTATAATAAAGGATCAAGACACATGAAAGAAAAAAAATGGAGCACAACTGAGACCAATTATATAGATAAATTGTAACCCTACTTTTTTTTCCAAATTTCAGTTAAATGATGAATTATTATTCTTATTCTCTCTCTTTAGCACTAAAACTTATCCCATATTTTAATTTGTAGAATAACTCATTAGGTTATCTTTTGGAAATAAGATAGATTGATATTTCAATTCAAACGTGTCAGTTTACACTTTTGTTTAAGGTGCAATTTTAGGAATTATTCAATGCAAAAGCAGCACTATATTCACATCTCTAAAATAATGAGAGTAATTATTAAGCCATAGCTTTTAATTAACTTTTTATTTTGAAATAATGATAGATTCACAGGAAGTTGCAAAGAGTACAGAGAGGTCCCAAGTACACTTCACCCAGTTCTCCTCATAGATTACATATAATATCAAAACCAGAAATTTGAACTTGGTATAAACTATGTG
Source organism: Cabassous unicinctus (assembly GCA_029593785.1). Classification (NCBI taxonomy): domain Eukaryota; kingdom Metazoa; phylum Chordata; class Mammalia; order Cingulata; family Chlamyphoridae; genus Cabassous; species Cabassous unicinctus. Next base: position 7,123 of record JAQZBX010019554.1, on the reverse strand, counting down.
TATGTCATTTTATCATGTGTGCAGATTCATGTAACAACCAACCCCGACAAGATACAGAACTATTTCATCATCACAAAAATCTCCCTTATGCTACCAATTTATTGTCATTCCCACCCTTCTCCTCCACCACCATCCTTAAAACTTGGCAACCAATTATCTTTTCTCCATTTTCAAATTTTTTGTCATTTTAAAATGTTATATAAATGGAATTATACAATAAGCAGCCTTTGAGATTTGCTCTTTTCAATGAGCATAATGCCCTTGAGATACATCCAAATTGTTGCATGCACTAATAATTCATTCTTTTTTATTGCCAAGTTGTTTTCCATTGTATGGATGTTCCACAGTTTGTTTAACCATTCACCCATTGAAGGGTATCTGGTCTATTTCCAGTTCTTGGCTGTTACAAATAAAGTTGGGGTGAACAATTGTGTATATGTTTTTATGTGATCATAAGTAAGAATCAAGCTCCTAGCCAAAAACCTAGTTGTGATCTTTCAAGACTGACCATAAACAATTACAAAAGGCTTTACCTGACAGGCCTCACAGGGGAAAGCTGCCTCCCCATACAGAGTTAGTGCACAGCAGTACATTGTAGGTTCTGAAGAGAATTGCAATCAAGGACTCAGGCCAAAGTGCCAGCCATGCACTTGTGCATATTTGCATTCCTAGACCATTGATCCTAGGCTTGCATTTGGAGGCCTCCCTATCAGGGACTTGAAACTGAGACTCAGTCCAGGCACATATGCTAAGACCTCCTCAAGGGGAAGAGGGTGTGTCCTTAAAGACATTTTTCTCCACTCTGATTCCATCGTTAGTAATTTTGCACTCCTAGATACTCCCTCCTCCCAGCTCCCAGCTCCATAAAACTGCAAGCGTCATTTGTTTGGGGCTCTCTTAGCAGTGAGACCTGTCCCACATCTGTATTGATGCATCTAAGTGAATTTTGATTGGCAGTGTCATTCCATAGGGGAAAATAGAACAGAGGGGAAGCTGGCACCTTCTCCAGTTTAACTTCTTGTTTATGCTATTGCAGTAAGTGATTAAAGGCTTGACTATAACTATCATTTTGAATTGTTATCTTAATCACTAATTTCAATACTGGTAGCTCTGCTCACCTTCAGCTCAGCCCAGCTGTTGACAATAAGTTTTCCCATCTCTGGTTAAAGGCCCAGAAGTGCAATTGCTACGTAATTTGGTAATTTTATGCTTAGTTTTTCCATAGTGGCGATACCATTTTATATTCCCACCAACAATGCATGAGATATCCAATTTCTCTGAAATCTCACAATCATTTGCAATGACAATATTTTTATTTCAGCTGTTCTAGTAGGTGTTCAGTTGTGCAGAAAAGAAGTTAACACAGCATACCTGAGATTTCTATACTTAGAAAGGCCAGCTTGCAAGATTGGCTCCTGGCTAGCATCTGGGAAATTGGATTTCAGGAGGGTTCCCACATTTCCTGATAAAACTGGCTCACTGTGCCTAAACAGTTTGTGAAAACAATATTGTTTATTTTTAATGCCTGCTTTCCTTCTGGGTTTCAGGAATTTTTGTGTATGTTAGGCACCTGACCAACCTCCAATAAATCCTTAGGAAATGAATTTTAAATGATATTTCCTGAGAGATGTTTTATATATGCTGTCACAACTCACTGCTAGAGGAATTAAACATGTCTTTTCACATGTCCTGGAAGAGGATCCATGGAAGCTTACACCTAATTTCCTCTGGACATTTCCCATGCTTGTTTTCCCTTTGCTGATTTTGCTTTGTATCCTTCCACTGAAATAAATAACAGGTAAGAGCATAACTATATGTTGAATCCTGTGAGTCCTCCTAGCAAATCTGCCTTGTGGATACCAAACACACTAGCCATATTTCATTTTGGTCTTGGTTTGCATTTTCCTAATGTCTAGTGATAATGAACATATCTTCATGTTCTTATTTGCCATTAGTATATCATCCTCAGTGGACCACTTCATGTGTTTTGTCCATTTTCTAATTGGATTGTTTGGTTTTCCACAGTTAACTTTTGAAAGCTCTTTATGTATATAAGATATGACTCCTTTATCAGGTATGTGGTATACAAATTTTTCTCACAGTCTAAAAATTGTATTTTCACCCTGCTAACAAGGACTTTCACAAGGCAAAATATTTTGACTTTGATGATTTCTAGTTTATCATTATTTTTGGTTATGGATCATGCTTTTGGTGCTATGTATAAGAATATTTCACCAATATATGTAAGAATGTCCCCCCAATTTTTTCATCTTTTCTATATCTAAAAGTTTTACTGTTTTGCATTTTACATTTAAATCTATGATCCATTCTAAGTTAAATTTTTATAAGGTGTGAGATTTAGGTAGAGGACTTTTTTCTGTTTCATTTATTTATGTGTCTATCCCTATACCAACACTGTGCAGTCTTGATTTATAAATCTTCATATCAGGTGGAATTATTTCTCCTACCTTTTCTCCTTTTTCAAAATTGTTTTAGCTATTCTGCATTCTTTGCCTCATCACATAAATTTTAGAATAAGCTCATCTATATCTATGAAAAATCTTGTTGTGGTTTTGACAAGAATTGTTTTTAAGTCTATATATAAATTTGGGGAAAATAGACATCTTTATTATGATGAACCCTCCAATCCATGACAAACATTATGCCTCTCCATTTAGTTAGATCTTTTTTGATTTAACAGAGTTTTGTAGTTTTCAGCATGCAAGTCACGTAGGTACATATTTTGTTAGATTTACACGTATGTATATTTTAGTGATTGTAAATGGCATTGTATAATTTTAATGTCCATATGTTCACTGCTAATATATAGAAATGTAATTGATTTTTTATATTTATTTTGTATTCAGGAAACTTGCTGTACTCATTATTTAGTTCCAGGAGGGTTTTTTTGTACATATTCCTTGATATTTTCTGCTTAGACAATCATGTCATCTGCAAAATAAATTTATTTTTTATCTGTATACTCCTCCCCACCAATATGGCTCCCTCGTCTGTTTCTCATTTTTGCTCATTGTTTGCATTTGTTGTCTGCTCATTGTTTTGTTTTGTTTTTTTCTTGTTGTCTGCTTGTTTTTTGCTCATTGTCTGATCGTTCTCTGTTTTGTTTTTTCTCTAGCAGGCATCAGAAGCCACACCTGGGACCTCCCATTGGGAGATGGGTGCTCAACTGCTTGAGCCACATCTGCTTCCCTCTGTATACTTTTGATGTCTTCATTTGCTGCTTTCAAGATGCTTTCTTTGTCTTCAGTTTACAGAAGTCTGAGTATGATGGATCTTGGCATGGACATTAGTTTAATCTTTTTTAGGGTTTGCTCAGCTTCTTAAATCTGTAGGTTTGTATCTTTTGTCAAATTTGAAAAAAAATGCCAACAATTATTTCTTTAAAAACATTTTCAGCCCCAGCTTTTTCTCCTGTCCTTATTAACTTTGATCACATTATCATTACAATTTTTCTTAAAATTTCACAGGCCCTGAGTCTTTGTTCACTTTAATTCCAGCCTATTTTCTGTTCAGATTGGGTAGTTTCAATTGTTCTATCATTGAATTCACTGATTCTTTCCTCTGTTCTCTCCACTGTGCTATATGTACCCCAGAGGGAAAAAAAGTTTTTCATCTTAATCCCATTCCTAGAGGTGTAAACCTATTATAAATAGGACTATTTAAAAATGTTATCTTTAGTTAAGGTGTGGCCAAGTAAATCAGGATAGGTCTTAATCTTTTCACTGGAGGTCTTATAAGACAGAAAGCCAAAGGAGGTAGCTAAGAGCTGGAAGTTGATGGAATACAGAAGAGAAAGGAAAGGACATGATGGGAAAGCAAAGGAAACCAAGGATTCTGAGACTGTGAGAATGCTACCAACCCCAGGAGGAAGCAAGCCTTCTAGCCTCAGAAACTGAGATAATAAATTCCCATTGTTTAAGCCAACCCATTGTGTGATATTAGTTATACTACCCAGGATACTAAGATACCATCCTTGAAGGTTTTTTTTCCCCCAGTTATTGTATTTTTCAGTTCTAAAATTTCCTTTTGATTCTTTATATCTTCTATTTCTTTGCTGAAAATTTCTTTTTTTGTATGAGGAATTTCTCCTTTTTTATTTGTTTTAATCTTGCTCATAATTGTTTGTTGAAGCATTTTTGTGATGGCTGCTTTAAAATCCTTGTCTGATAATATCTTTGTCAACTTATTGTTGCAATCTATAGATTGACTTTTGTTATTCAAGTTAAAATTATCATGATCTTTGTATGACCGGTGACTTTATTTTGAAAATTGGACATTTTGGGTGTTATGTTAAAAAATACTAGGTATTATTTAATGTGTTTTTTTTCCATTCTCTCACACAACTCTGGCAAGGGAAAGTGCCTCATTACTGCCACGTTGGTGTGGGAGTCCATGTTTCCCACTTGGCCTCCATTGAAACATGGGGATGAAGAAAATGTTCCCAATTACAGCCAAGCAGGCATGGGTTTTCTGACTCCCCAGTATGCCTCCAGTTGACCACCCTGCCTGGGAGTCTGTGAGGGACAGAAATGCCTTGTTACTTCTTCCCATGGGGCTCTCACTGACCCTGGAGTGGGGAGAGTGGTGATTGGTGCCTGTGACTACTGCTGGTTGGGGTAGAAAGACTCAACCATCCACTAGACCTACTCTGATGCCATCCAGTGGGGAGAAGAAGGGGCACCTTATTTTCTCAGTGCAAGGGTTAAAGAGTACAGTCTCTCCATCTAATCTCCACTCACATTGACGAGTGGAACTCATTAGAAAATGGAGGACATGAAAATTCTGGTATTCTACTGAGGCTGACACTACTCTTGCAGGAAGTGGAGTACTTCATTACAGCTAAGTGTAGGTGGAAGTCTAGGCGTCCCCTTGGCCTTTGCTGCTGTTGAGGGAATTGAGGCCACATTTTTTTCTGTGATGTTTGTTTGGAGTAGTAAGTTTTTTGCCTAAAAGTTTTCTATCTTGATATTCTTACTGTTTTTTAATGATTTAATTAGAAATCCAGATTTTGTTTTTTCTTTGTTTTTGTATGTGTCTATTGGTATTTCAGGGTTGCTAGCTTTTCCAGCACAGTCTGGGGAAAATTTGGCAAAAAGAAAATCCAGGGAGTTCATTAGCCGGTCTACCTTTATTCTCTCCACCTTTAAAAGTCTTCTTATATTGTTTCATGTATAATGTCCACAGGTCTTATTTGTACCTAGCAGAAAGAAGTGAAAAATGTACTTCTACTCCACCTTTCCAGAAGCAAAAGCACCCAATTCAAAAGGTTTTTATGAAGAATAAATTAGATAAATTTTGTCAAAGACCAAGAGCAGTGAAATTTTTGGGACATTTAATAATTATCAGTATCCTGTTCTGACACCTGGACAAATATTCTGAAAATTTATTAAAAGAGTAATTTCATAAAATGAATTAAATACCCTCATTGATAATGTGATATATATTAAATTCATACATTATTTAATCATCTATCAATAGCTTGGATATAAGTGAAAAATTTTAGGATACAATATACTAAATGAAACTCATATTTCTTCTACACAGCACTTGCATGGATTTAATTATTTTGAAATCTTTGTTACAAGCTACCAATTTATATTTCTTAAATATAATTACTAAAAAGAAATTACATCATTTGGTCTAACTGCCCTATTACTTTCCCATCTGTCCTTGACATGTAAATGGATTTTCTGAGGATGAAAAAATTTAATAAAAGGGAGAGTGAAAGAGAGAAAGAGAGAGAGAGAGAAATAGGGGTAAGAGCATACATGAAAAGCAGTCAAGCTACTGAATTCTTTCTCTACCATTTTAAGCAGCTTAAAACTTTATAGACTACAGTTGTAGATATACTTTCTAGTTACGCTGTTCCACATCAAGTTTTATTCATAATAGTGCAAACTAAAAACCAGGCAGTGGATAAAGCATGATCAATTTAACAGAGTCTTTATCCCTTTTTCTTTTTTATCATGATGACTCATAGTTTTAGTTAGTATTTTTCAGGAATTTGTTGTTACCTAATTTTTCCTACTATTTTATTTCCAACTCTCCTGCCTACACACCACCTTCTCATTTTTCTTTTTGAGTCTTTTAACTTTAATTATATTAAATGTTACCATTTCCAAAGCCTTTGCACAGAGCTCTGTGTTCTTAGGAGGAAAAGCACTATATAAATCTAACAAGAAAAGCCAAGATTGAAATCCAATAAAGGAGAACCTCTAGAAATTATTAAACACTCCACTGAGAGAGAAATTAAACCCTGATATCCCATTTCCTTATCTTTTCACTGCAGTAGAATCACTGAAATCAATATATCTGAAATGAATTGCATTCATTCCATTCAGAAGAATGGCCCTGGCAGAGAAGTGAGTAGCTTCTAAAACTTGTCAAGAGAGCTCATTCTTTGAAACACTAGACAGAGTTTTAGCAATGTATATATTTTTAAAACTTGTCTAAAGTGTATGAGTGAATGTCAATGTTTTAATTGTTCCACAGATAAATGCTAATGGCCCCAATATTAAAGAATCAAAAAACCCATAGTCACAATAGAATAAAAAGATCATGCATGTTTCACATCTAGAATTCAAGAGTATCAGGATTAAATAAATGCTTATAAACATGACAAACTTATCTAGGTGACACTGGTATCCAGTCTTCCAGAAAAAGAGAGATGGACACTTGGTCAGCTTGGCAGATGACATATAACAACCCAAAAGACAAAGATAGGCATAGATTGTTTGGAGTATCTTTCATATTTCTTCTATTATGGGTGCACCAATCTATTTTTTAAACTTCATTGATTATATACCTTTCTCTATCTATATATATACTCTCACACAAATGAACAAACTGAAGATAAAAAAGAATAATACACTAAAAATGACATGCCAGGTACTGTGCAAACCATTTTTTCCATGTATTATCTCTCTTAATAACCCCGATTAGCCTGTGAGATAGGAAGTGATAGCCTATCCTAAACTTGTAAATCACAGTTATTGATATGCCCATAGCCTCTAAAGGAATTCTCTTTCTACAACCCTGTGACAGTTTGAAGCTTTGTAGACCCAAGAAGACCAAGTCCTTAGAGCTAATTCATTCCTGTGAG
>JAQZBX010019553.1:0-33709 GCA_029593785.1 Cabassous unicinctus | reverse complement strand
TGTGTGTGGCTGTGAAATGTATGAAGTTTACATACTAGTGAGGTAGATAGACCATGAAAACATAATCGTAAAAAATAACAACAACAACAACAACAAAAAACCAGGGTATCTTCACAGTAAGTGACTTTACAGGGCAACTTCTGTGATGGCACTACAGGAGAGTGTCTCTGAAGAAAAGTAAAAAGGGACATTTGAACCGAGGCCTGAATAATAAGAAGGTTTTAAATATGCAAGTACCTGGGGAGAGAGTGTTCCATGTAGAGGGAACATCAAGTACAAAATTCCTGAGGCAGGAACACGTTCTGCCTATTATGAGGACAGAAATGTAACCATGAGGAAGGTGTAGAAAGGCACAAAAAGATGAGTATCATGTGGGGCCTTTGTAGGTAGTGATAGAAATTTAAAATCTATTTTACATGCAATGAGGAGCTTTCGGAAGATTTTAGGCAAGACAGCGCTATGAAAGAATTCAGGTGTTATGAATTTCACCTTGCGTGCAATAAGAGATGAAAAGAAAATGACGATTAATTGTTACCATGTGAGAATAGAATGTTTCACTGTGGAGGGATTTTGAACTGCTACTTGAAAGTAGAAGGGTTCAGTAGGTGAATAAAAGGGAAAAAGTCCCATTCAACTTTGAAGAATTGTGTAAAGCAAAGTCACAGAGGCATGTGATTGCCTAGATGTCTAATATGAGTGGGAAGTACATGCCAGAATAGGCTGCAAAAATGCGGGTTTAGGTAATAATAAAACTCCCTACAAATACTGAGTCCTTGCTGTGTACTAGACATCAGCCTTAACCACTTATATTGATTGATCGCAAGCCCACTGAGTTTCCTGAGTACATTCATTCTCCCATTCGCTAAGTATTTCAAACCTCCTCACTCCTCAGACTTTTAACATATCTTCTCCCTTCTGACTCATAGCTGAAGCTCTTGTTTCTTATATTAATGAGAAAATGGAAGCAATCAGAAGTGAATTCACACTTCCACCATCAAATCTAATAATTTCCTTCTTCTTGTGCCCACATACTTTGCCTTCCTGCTTATTACTATGGATGGCTTGCCTGTCTATATTCCAATCTAACATTAGCCTTTCCAAGTTTGCCCTATATTCCATCCCTTTTTGTTTTCTTAAGGAATTTCTCCTCTAATTTATCCCTTGTCTTGCTTCCTTTTCAATTATTTCTTCTATATTTAATCATTTCCATTTCCTTCATTAAACAACAACCATGACATAATCTGTTTTTATAACAAAACCAAATCCCCTGGGCCACTTATCCCTTTCTAGAGTTTACCCCATTTCTCTGCTCCCTTTTTAGCAAAACAAGTGGAAGATGTCTCCAATTCCAATGATGTCATTTTCTCTTGAAACCACATCAGTCAGGCTTTCATTGACACTCCGACCAAACGACTCAAGGTCACTTATGATCTCTGTATACATAAAAGCCCATGATCAATTCTCTTTCTCAATCTTTCAACAACATTTCACACAGTTGGTAAGCCTTTTTTTGAAGTACTTTGTTCAATTGGCTTCTAAGACTCTACCCTCACCTAGTTTTTCCTAACAGCCTCATTGGTTACTTCTTTTAATTCCCTAAGTCGGAGCCTAATTTCACAAACTCTTGGGATGCTCCAATACTCAGTGCTTGAACTTTTTTTCAATCTACACTCACTCCCCAGTAACCTTATTAATTCTCCTGCCTTGAATGCCATGCATACACTAAGAACTCCCAAATTTATGGATTAAGCCCCATATTCCATTCTGAAATCCATCTGAATTCTCAACATCTCAGGAATTGTACTCTCTTCTTATCATTTATCATAGTATCTAGTAAGTATTTAAAACTTAATATTTCTACCTCTAGCATGACTCCAATCCTACCCAACCCCAGGATTCCACATGTAAGAAATTTACCATACCCTTTACACATTATTTTCATAATCATACTAAGGTGTGTTTACCTTAATCACACACTCGCTCTCACATTGTATAGTATAGTATTCCTGGCAAACATAACAGCATCTTTGTTATGTTAACAAATTCTGGGCTTGCATATTACTCTATTTAAAAAAATTTCTCAGTCTTGAATTGAAAATGGAAAATAGTCTGGCAGTTTTTCAAAGGTTAAACATAGAGTAATCATATGATCCAGAAATTCCACTCTTGCTTATAGATCCAAGAGAAATGAAGAAAATATCTGTCCACACAAAAATTTGTACATGGATGCTCATAGCAGCATTATTCACATTAGCCCAAAAGTGGAAATAACCCAAATGTTCATTCACTGATGATAAGATAACTAACATGTGGTATTTTCACACAATGGAATATTATTCAGCAATAAAAATAATGAAATAATGATGCATGCTACTACATGAAGAATGTTGTAAACATTTTAAGTGAATGAAGCCAGTCACAAAAGACCATATATTGTATGAGTCAATTTATATGAAATATCCATATATCTGGAATAAGCAAATCTATATATAGAGAAAGTAGATTAGCGTTTGCCTGGGACTAGGTTGGAGTGATGGTTAGTGATTAATAATGGATAGAGGTTTCTTTTTAGGGTGATGAAAATATGCTAAACTTAGGGGTAAAGGGATTGCACAACTCTAAGTATATTAAAAACCACTGAACTGTGTACATTAAATAGGTGAATTTCATGGTATGTGAATTAAATCTCAATAAAAGTTTAAACTTTTTTTGCAATTTTAAATCTAATATGGTAGATAAATATAACCCATATAAGCAAAAGTTCTTTGGGAATTCTCAGTAATTTGAGAACTGCCCTACTATAAACAAAAACTTTCTAATTGGTCTTGATGTTTTTATTCCTACTCCTGATGGCCTACCTTCATACATTATTAACCAGAGCAATCTTTTTAAAATGTAAATAAGATCATATCGTTCTATTAAAAATCTTCTAGAAACTTTCTATTGGAATAAATCTTACAGCCCTTCTCATAAACTAGAATGTCCTACATTATCTGGTTCCTTTTACCTTCTTCATCTTATATTTACCTCTCACTCCTTTCTGGACATACTGGTTTTCTTACTATGTCACAGATCTCACCTCAAGATCTTAGAAGTTTCTCTTTTCTCTGCTGGGTCTTCCCCAGGTCTTCACTTGGGTCACCTCTTTGCTTTATTCAGACCACTAATCAAATATCACTTCTTCATATAGGCCTTTCCTGACCACCCTATCCAAAATGGCACCTTCCATCCCCATAGTATCCTCCATCTCTCTCTACCCCCTTTCTCTGGACTTCTGAACTGCTTTGCCCATGTGCACAGCAGACCATAATTACTAGAAATTAGCTTAACCCCCCACACACACTTACAGGAGCTGCCCAACAATGACTAATGGAGGTGACAAATTAAATAAATTAGTGCTCCCTTGCGCTCTATGTGGTTTTGCTCTTGAGACATAGTATTCTTCACTGACACCAAGCTCCCCAAAAGGCTTAAGCTTTATTTGCCCACAGTGGTAACTTACTTGACAACATGCCCTGTATTGGCTGATATCCCTTTATGGTCTCCTTTGCCTACTTGTTTAAAATTATTTCTTGGGATTGCCTCCTAAATGTAATATTTGCATTCAAATAGTTGTCTCTTATCACTACCAGGGATTTTGTTAGGTTTATTATATTTCTTTATATTTACTGCTATATTTGCTGTTTTTCCCACTGAAATGTAAACACTGAGAAGGTAGGAATCTTGTTTTGTTCACTGTGGTCACAGTGCTTAGAACAATTCTTATACAAAGTTGACACCCAATACATATTTGTTGAGTGTAAGAATGTGTGCTATTAGATGTATTCCTTATAATTATCCTGTGAGGCTGAGGCTACTGTTATTATTTCTGTATCACAGACAATGAATCCAAGATTTCAAAAGTTAAGTAAATCGCCCCATGCTACACAGTATGTGGAAAAGCATGTCTCTGATCTTACCTGTCTGATATCAAAGTCCTTTAACAAAATTCAAAACAGTTAAAACTCAGGTCTGATAAATAAGATATATGGTCAGAACAGAACTGGCAACAAAGTAACTCTATAGTGAACATCTCAGAATTCTTAGATTCCTCTTGGTTAAGCTAGGGGTTAAATAGTGTACAGCTTCAAAGATTATGCAAGCATAGAAACAAAAAAAAAGCAAGTTTTATAGGTTTTTCTGAAGATCTATGCTCCTCCCTTCTAAATGTTTTTTTGGTGTATGGTGTAACTGGCTTTTTCTTCTCACAAATGAATTACTGTGGACACTTGTGTCAGCAGTACACTTTTTATGCCCTTTGGATTCCTGCTTCATCTAATGAAGAGTCAAATCCACTCATCTTGTTTCAAACTACTTCCTTGCTCTGCGCGTTATGTTTTAAATTTGAGTAAATCCATGCTCTCCTAGATCTCTACCAGCCTTATTCCAAAATCCGGGAAAGCAACCTTGAAGCGTGCCCAGGAGAATAGCTAGCACTAGTCTCACAAGGTGGCCAATTAATGGAATTACCCAAATGTAACAGTCTTTGATCTGTTTGCTCTTCAGTAATCAAACACACACCTACAGCATTCCAAAATGTCAGAACAGAAAAAAAAACACACACACACAAATTGTGGGTGCCTAATGCTTGCTGTTGCTTCTTCATTTTTTTCAGTTCATTTTAGACAATTAATAAACTCATTTGGCAAATGGAACTAAATTAAGGCATTATAAGCCTCCAGAGTAAATTATATTATTAATTGTAATTATGTCTACAGGTGAGGAAATAGAGAAAGAAATCTAGCTTTCTAAACTGTTTAATTTAATCAGGGGATTTGCAGGTCCTTTCACAAGTTATTTTAGAATATGCGAAAGATTATTTTCCTATAAAACAGCTTCAAAGGATGAATGGGGTGGGAACTTATCATTAAAGTTTAAAACAAGGAATTGAAGAGACTGCAAACAAAGGCAGTTACATGATTCAAAGTTTTTGCCAGAGAATCACTGTTTACAGATTCCAGAACTTTGCCAAAATTATCAAAGGCAAATTTTACTAAAAGAACATTTTTACATGAAATAAAAAGCAAAGGAAACTGATTTAGAGTTTGATTTGAATTCAGCTTTTTTTATGATCTGAAGTCTTTAGAAAATATTTACATCTCCAGTTCTCATAATTAAATTTTCCTGGAGGGCTCAAAGAAGGCATTCATTGAGTTGACTTGATATTTCATTGTTGTATCCCCAGCACGTAGCAGAGCTAGATGATTGAGTGATTGTGTACATTACATTAACACAAGTGGTAAGACGATGAGAAAGAAATTGTTTGTCCTTGCACTGTGTGTGTATATATATATATACACATATATGTAATTTAACAGTGCTCTATATGTATTAATCCTAATTGAATGGAATATTGACATAGATATTGTTTGAATTAACAAATATAAATTTAAATCACAGCAATATACCCGTCTGATTTTGTTTAAACTTGCACTGCCATGGCATTTATGAACATATGGCAGTGAAAGAAGGGAAAAGGGGGTCTGGTGATATCCAGCACAGCTCCATGGCTATAGAAGCAGACTTTGAGTGACCATGCTGGGTTGCAGAAGATGCTTCTGGTTTCATGGGAAGAATGCAAGTGTGGAACAAAGAAAGTATTTGTGCCCTCTCCCTTTCCCCCAGAAAAAGCTTCCCACACTGAAGGGACTTTGGCCTATTTTAGGAATGAAGGAGACTCAGAGAAAATGTCATGACAGATTGTCACAGGTTCCATCATTTTCCTTTCTTTCACTCGCTTGGAGGGAATTAGGAAGAGTGCCATTTTTGATAGCTGGCTTCCTCAATGGCCACAAAATCCCCAGTTGTGAAACAGTAGGAACTTTTAATTTGACATAGTCCAAGGCTACTGGTAACTAGATAACATAAAAGAGTACATGTAACATACAGTCCTAAGTAGTTATATGTGTGTTTTTGTTCATAATGTTATGCAAATCAAGAAATCCAAGAGGTTAAAATTAACTCTGAGAAGAAATGTCATTTCCTTTCCCTTTCCCTTCTCCCTATTATATTATTCCATTATGTCTTAAAATAAAGGCAAATCTTGGGTACTGAAGAGATGGACTGTTTATTTATATTGATGAATTTGCTAACACCTTTGTACAAATTCAATCAGATTTTTTGATGTAAAATAATATTATGAATACTGTTGCTTCTAAAGATATTGAAGCCTAAATTCTTATCAACAAAAAAACATATTAAGAATAAGGTCTTCCTCATCAATCCTGCCTACCAAGGCTCACAGCATCCAGTCTTTGAACAGCAGCAAGTAAAAACAGGAACAGGTAAGGCATGCCTTCTTTTCTTTCTGTCCTCCCTAATGGAATTATTGTACCGAAATGTCCAAAGCTCAGAGAGAACATCAGTGTTTCATGGCTTGAGGGTTTTGGCTTGAAATCCTTTTATTAGATGAGATGAATAAGATTTTATTGAGCCATGAGGGAGGAGTAATCTCTATCTGCCTGACAAGGACATCAGGTAGAAAAAAGCTGTGCATTGTAATTCAGCTATACAAGTGAGCACCACCTGACAGGCTCAGCAATGAAAAGAAAGGTGATACTAGGGGTGGCAGTTTAAGATTGTTTATGAATACCAAAAAGAGAGATTATGTTTGTGAATTGGTCTGTTCCTCTGGGTGTGATACCTTTGATTGTCTTAGATTCAGCTGAGATCTCTTTGATTAAATTATGTTAAGATTAGGGCTTTGATTCCACCACCTCATTAGGGCATGCAGGGTTGAGTACCCATCCCCTTGGTTGGCTATATAAATGGGCATTCAATCAAGAACACATGGAAGTAGATACACAGAGAAGAAGAATACAGAGGAAGAGAGACAGCTCCATAGACAGGGCAGAGGCTCTGGAAGAGAGATGAGCCTGGTAGTTTACAGCTGAGGAGAACAGAGCAGCTGAGAAGCCCTGAGAGATGGGCCTTATGCCAGCCTACAGCTGAGATGGAAGGAGCTGGGATCACTGAGTCTTAAGAGGAAGAAGGAAGGTTGAACCTTCGTAGACATCACCCGCCATTTTGCTTTAATACATGGCAAATGGCTTTGGGTGAGAAAGTACCTCTTATGGTACCTTGAGTTGGACTCTTTACTGTAAGCTTCCACGCCAAGTAAATGCCCTTTATAAAAGCGCACAGATTTCTGGTACTTTGCATCAGCACCCCTTTGGCTGACTAAAATACTAGGTGATTACAATTATAAAAACAACCAAAATTTTGAAGTCTTTTTATATCAAGAATTCTCCTTGCCTGATGTCACATTTTTATATGTTTGGAGAGACACATGAAAACTTTTTATGCTTTTGAAAATAGCTGGGCCTAGTCAAATTTTAAAACCATTGCACAATTATTTTGTTGCTAATTTGCCATTTCAAAGCAGAGTAAAATAATATGCACAGGTGATCTATGAATTCAAATAATCTTCTCCTCTCGGTAAACAGAGAAACATGTTCAGAAAATTTGTCAGTAGGACTGTAATATTTTAATAATAATTGCAATTAAAGCACAGAAAAGTGTAGAAGTTTCTGATTTTTATATTATAAATGTGGTAGAGTATATAAAATGTGTTGCTGTATGGATTTATTTACTTCTTTCTTCATATACTTTTCCTGCTTTTTTTTTTCTCTCCAGAGATCTCTCAACATTCCCATATCTCCATGTTCTCTCAGCCCGATCATTACACTTTTATTACAAAATGCAACCATTTTAAATTAATATTCAGTGCAGATTCCTTCTCTAACTAAACAGGTACATTTTAATTTCTAGAAGTCATTTTTTAATGGTTCTGATATAATCATGCCTTCTTTACATTGATCAGAAATGATTGACCAGATTTTCTTTGACTTTCTCAGGTACAGATAGCTTTCCTTTTTGCTTTGTGTGACTTGGATTTTACAAAACCCAAATTCTTTCAGAAAAAAATCTGGTATCTGCAGTGACCTGAAATGCCCAAACAAGGTATACAAAAGCTTTATGTGCCTAAAAATTAATGAAAACCTTATTTCTAATCTGAAGAATACATTGTTTCTAAGTCTCCAACATAAAGGTCATTTATGTATAGTGATTTTAAAGCAAGGTTAGTTGGTGCAGATTACTTCTATAAAATCCAACAATGTTAATTATAGTTCTCCATTCATTTAATATGATATATAAAAAGAAGGTCTGACACCATCTGAAAAGTTCTTGGGACTTTTCTTTCTCTAGATGAAAGGTGTTATCTAAATCCTTTAGAGTGCTTGGTTATAATTACTGAGTTTGTTTGCTAGGGAGATAATTGCATGGCTTGTTGCATGATCCATTCATAACATGGAAAGGGTAAATTTAAATCTTGCTAACTCATTCACCTGCTCAAATTAGAGTGCTACCAAATGTAAGGACTTAAAGGCAAAAGCCAGAATACTTGACATGGTGCTACACATCATATTTTACTAAAGACAAGACCCAGAAATGTCTTTCTGAGTTTATGACAAATGAATTCGCCTGAAGCTGCTATCTAGTTGAATTCAGAACACTTGTCAGACGCTAGAGAATTTTTAGAAGATGGAATCACCAGAAGGAGAAAAAATGTACCGATCATCTCTGTCCAGGGGCTATAAGAATGAATCCTACTGCAATTGATCTGTTTCAGACTGGAAATTGGGCTACATAGTATGTTGGACATTGTTTCTCTGTGAAACTGTGGATAGTTTCCTTGAGATCATGCACTGAAGGCAGAATCCAGGATTTTAACTCATACAAATGCATTTTTTAGTTCCCTTTTATACTTTATACCTTATAGCATCTCTGTTCTAACCTCTGATCATATAGTTCTTTGAAATGCCATGTGAAAAGTTACTAACAAAGAAAGGCTACTCAACAAAGAGGGGAAACTTTAAAAGCGGTCAGGAATGTGGGTTTTTCGGCAGTGATCTCTTCTCCTTATTCAATTGTCTTCACCTATGGCTTTGGGGTGTGCCAATTAAGGGAATGCTTTTCCTCGCTGGTGGTTATGTATGGAAAAAAAAAGATTCTTTGTTAGTTGTTCTGTTCTGTTTGAACTACAGCAATGTTTAAAGTAAGTTCTTGCCAGATCTCTACGAGATGGTTGGGTATATATTGGAATCAGGGTCAAAGGAGGTAGGTGTAGGAAGGTGGTGGAAGTTGATAGGTGAGTCTGCCTGGGTTCCAGACCCAACAACAGGCTTTGCAAGTTCTGACACTGCTAATGAGTTTGTTTTCTGAAAGAAGTCTGGGCCTCTGTGTGGATAAAACAAACATTTTAAATTGAAACTTATAAAAGAATAAGAGTCAAAACATTCTTACCTATTCTCTCTCTGATACATAGGTGGAAGTCTTTAGTGTCTGACAGGTGCAGCTTAAGAGTACCCTGGAAAACAGCCAGAGTTCTTGTAGGAATAGACCAAGACCACACCTGTTGATTGAAAACTCTGTCCTCTAACACAACAAATGAAATCATGAAATATGACACCCCTATATTCCCATTTTTCCATATTAGCTGATTTTCATTAAATGTAGCTTAATATTAAATATGCAGTCCCAAGGCCTGGAGTCCTTCATTGGATACAGAATGGACCAAATTTCATTTGATTAAGAGTATAATCTTTCTTGGAGTGGAAAGATTCATTTTTCATTTTAATCCTACTGTTGCTGACAATGTCTTTGAATGTCCTTTTAGTGTCTTTTGCAGGACGTTTAATCTATTTGCTTCCTAGATATGCATTAGTTTGTTGAGTACATCTTTCTTTAGCTTAGAGCATTATGGAAGTCTGTTAAAGGTGGAAGTCATGACATGTGCCTAAATCATGAATGAAATATGGCTTCACGGATGTCTCTTTGGGAAAAAAAATTACCATTAGACGCTCAATGGAAGAGAGAAGTAGAGTTTTGTCAGATAACTGATAGGAGGGAGCAGGAAGAGAACAGGGGAAACCTGTGCCAAAAAGTTTTGGAATAGCCTGCTGACACATTTATTAGTAACTGTTGTTTAAATTCTGTTTAAACTATTGTCCTTTATGTGAATACTGCTCCCATTTCTGTGGAATTCTTTGTGTTCATTCTGTTTTTTTCCTTTCTTTGACTAAATAAAGATAAAATGACCTCCTATGTATAAAGGTTAAGGTAGAAAAGAACACAATCATATCATCTCTCACATCAATCAAAGTATTGGTATGTAAACTATATGCCCCATCCCCCAACCTCCCCGACCTCTGCCAAAAGATTCTGGCATTTAGATCTTACATGGTTTTTCTAGATGAAAAACTGTTTGCTAGGGTTGTCTTTGTAGTTTTGCTTTTTCCCTGATGATGTTGTTGGCCCTGTCCTTCATGTCTGTTCTTATTTCTGAGGCTTTTCATGTTAGTGCTGGAACACAGACTTCTGGTCTAACCAGTTTGAGGGAACCTGGGTTTCCCCTCTAAGGATGTAAAGAACCTTAGAGTGAAGAGTGGAAGATGCTGGAACATTGGACCCTTGGGCAAACATACAGAAATATGTATGAAAAAATGTTTTTGGAATGTAATATCAATTATTTCCTCCCTCCGTACTGCCACTCTATCCCATGCCCAGCCCCCAGCCCCACACACTTAAGGAATATGATTTCAGAATAAAAGGATTTGATTTAATGTACCTAATGGGAGGAGGATACATTAACTTTATTTATCCCCCAGTGGGAAAACAAGATAAGCCATTATTATGTAGAAAGCAGCTGCTAAGAAAGCAGCTAGAGGCATTAGAACTGAGATTATCTGTCCTCTGTAATCAAATCTGTCTTCTTTTCCTTCTTTTTTTTTTTTCTGAGCCTACATCTGATGATTCCTTAGGTCCCTTGAACATATTTTACACATTATCTCGGACAGTAGTCTCAAGATGAGCAAAGGCAGTAATTGGAAACCCATGGGGATTTTGTTATTTGTTCCTTAAAGGAAATTTTAAAAATGCTATTTTTATCCAAGGGCTCTTTGTAGAGTTTAATCCATGACTTCACAGGCACTTCTGTGGCATTTACCCTACAACGTACATAGGTTCCATCATGTTCTTTATCCTCAAATATATTTCTCCCAGTCATCAACATCAACACACACACACACACACACACACACACACACACACATCCTCTGCCCCATCCCCGGGAAGCACCCCTTACATAAATGGCATTTGGGTTGGCTGGTCATAGAGAATCTTGTCATGCTAGGTTTAGGTTTGTTTCTGTCTCACATGCTTGTCTGATTCCGTTTAAAATTATATATCCTTCAATCTGTGGTGTCATTATTTCCCAAGCAGACACATGATGGCTTCTGGGTTAGGGTTGATGGTTTGTGGAAAACAAAAACTTAGAAATTTGCAGAGTCAAAAAATCTCCCTCCTTTTTTGCTCTCTCTCCTGTTAGATTAGCCAGCTATAGGCTGACTTAAAAGGCCTTAGCAAAAATATTTTAGTGATAATGATCAAAGTTCTCATAGATTTTCAATCAGCATTCCAAGGGAGAAATAGAACAATTTAAACTTCCTGCTGTAGAAAAGTGGGCATTTCTATTTGTGTAGGCCAGCTGGCCCTTCCACTTGATCAGTAGCCTCTCAGCATTTCTTTGTGAGTTGCTGGAGATTAGGTGACCTAACGCCACCTGCTGGATGACTGAGAATTATGCTGATTTGTCTCCGAGAGGTAAACTGGCATCCTGAAATGAACAGCAGCCAAAAGCCTGGAGAGCTAACCTAGTCCCTTGGCTTTGCCCTTTCTGGCCATAATAGTCACCTCTTACAGAGTGACTTAGGTTCATGGGCTGCAATTTCATCATCTGTAAAAGAAAAATGTGATTTGAGCAGATGATTTAAAATGACCTGGGAGCCTTAATCCTTAATTCTCTGTTTCTGATTTAATTTGAATTAGGAAATCTAGACCATAGGCTCTTTGTTCACATTTCTACCATAGTGCATAGAGTACTACATTTTGATTTGGTTAATTGCTAATGAGAATACTAAAAAATTGCTACCATTTTAGTTATCGCTCATCCTGGTTCTACCACATACCAAATAAATGTTAATTCAGAAAACATCTGGACTCCTTTGGTCTTCATTCTCCTAAAAGCAATTAACAGATGCTAACTCTTCCTATCAGAGTAGCAATATCAGGGACTCTCTTTTTGGTTACCAGGGATAATTGGGGTTCTAGGATGATGTAGGTATGACAATGACACAAAATTGTATGAGAGTTGTTGTTTTTAAAATTATTTCTAGCAATATGGAAACAATGTTATGAGCAATTACAATGAAAGTAAAAGGAAATATTTTAAGAAAGAAATACAAAGTTATAAGAAAAAATTCTCATTGCAGCATATTAGAATTCTTTCCCTGTGACAGCCTTTATTCATTACCACAAAAACTCAAATCACAGGATACCACACAGACACAAAGACACACAAAGACACACAGAGAAAGAGTATGACCTAGTCCCAGTTCAAACCTAGTCTTCAACTCATAATTTGCCTGTGAACTCTCAGCTGCTCAGTATGCCCATTACCCACAAGTGAACACTGAAAACTTAACAGATGGAGCAAGGTATAATTTTACATTTTGGTATCAAAAGTATTGTTCTTGTTCTTTTCCCAGTCCAAGATCAGATGAAAAGAAAAACCACATAGAACATACATTTTAAGTCAGGAAAATGTGAAAGCCTAATGATAAAAGATAGGAAAGAAAACTTGTTGATACAGGTTGTTCTTGTTTAATAGGAATGGTGTTTAAGGGAGAAAATGTTAACTCAGAGTGGATTAGGCCTTAGGTCTCCAGGACTTATTAACAGAGTCCAGAGGGCTCCTTTAATTCAGCTCAAGGCATTTCATACTCTTATTATTTCTTGTTTCTCTGATCTGTATCTTTCTTTTTCTCAAAATAATCTATCTTTATTTTGTACTTCTTCTGACCTCTTCACTTTACTCTTCTAGTAGTACGTAATTTAATTTATAATATTTTCACCTTTCCTGTAGATCACGTTTTCCAATGACCATATAATCTAGGATCATTTTTTTTGCTAGACTTTCAGAATTTATTTATTGAAAGATCACAGTATTTATTCCATTTACACATATAAGAAACATAAGCTTTTAAAAAAGCAGGAAGCATAAATGTTTCCATGCTGTGCTATTGAGTACTTACTCATTTAAAACATGATCTGTAGCCTCTTTTTTTTATATAACTGGGGGTTAATAGTCCCCATTTTTGAAAATTGAAATTAAAATGTATGAGAGGCTCTCAAGAAAGGAGGAAATTATTTCATAATTTAACAGGGTTCATTTTAGTCAAAATCAAAATAAATTTTTCATAAGTGCTTGAGGGCATTTTCTTTACTTTCCTGTAACCTCAACTAAGTGAGGATCTCTGCTTTTAAAGTTTGAGTAGGAGAGACTATTACAGTCATGATTTCAGAGATCACTTCTAAATCATAAGTTCACTGAATGAAAGTTACATCCTATTTATTTATTTATTTTTATTATTATTTTTTAATTTTTTAGTTAAGCCAGTAAAAAGAGTTTATTTGGGAAACTGGGAAAAGAACAGAGCTTACTGAGAAATGGGAGAGAAAGAAATACATACCAAGATTTGGTGCGGGCCCCTCTAGGTAGAGAGAGCCCCTTTTTATTTTTCTGAACTAGAAATTAAAGTTACAATTAGTTGTTAAAGTTAATTATATTATCTTTTGCACCATTAATAATGATAATAGTGGTTAGAACATGGACTAATGTAGGATGATGGGCATTGAATCTCAAGAGAAAATATCTCAGCAATTTGGGCAAGGGAATCTGGTAATACATTCAACCTGTCTTAACATCTGGAATACGTTTTCAACATTTGTGTTCAGTAAAACCACTAATAGATCCTGACAGAGTTTTTGCTTCCTTGTTTCTAAGCATTTATTGAAACACAGTTAAAATGGAATCCATGTGTGCCCAGTTCATCCTTGCTACATTCTATAAAACATGGCTTTATGTAAGCTACTGAGGATATGGTAGGATTTTTGCTTTCAGAATGTGTTCTAGCCTAAGCCCAACTTCAACCCTTCAATATAAAGGTAAAAACATATGTTAGTCTTAGATTTCCATTTCAATATTGTTCTAACATATAACATATCCCCCTTCTTTTTACTTATCTCCTCTTATAAGAAACCATTCTGTAATGACATTTTCATATTTTTCAAAGTGTATGTGCCAAACTTTTTTTCTAATTACAAAAGTGAGACAGCCATTTTTAAAAGTTGAGAAAATACTTAAAATATACTGTTAACATGAATCCATTGTCATCCATATTTTTCCTTTGCATACAAATGTCATTTCTTTACTCACAAAATAAGATTATTTTATAAAACTGTTTCACAGCAGGCACTTTTCTTCCAATACATGGTATCATAGACATAATCTATGACAATTTCTTTGCCTCAACTCTGTCATTTTGGAAAGCTACATACTATTCTATTTACAAATACATCTTGACTTATTTAACTCATGCCCTTTTGATGGGAATTTAGATTGTTTTCCTCATATTGCCAATATAAATTGCTCTATAATGGATATCCCCTATTCATTTCATATCTTTGTAAACTTAGCTGATTATATTATGCATAAATTACTGAAAAACGGGTTGCTGGGTTAGACAATTTAAGCATTTCCAAATTTTTTCATTCATATTGCTAAATTGTCCACCAGAATATTGGTATCAATTTATGTTCTGCCAACAGCACTTGCAAGTGTCGATTTCCCCATATTGTCAACAATCCTAGTAAGGTCATCACCAAAGCACATTTTTATTTTACTTGGTGTTTATATATGTGCTATCTAATAAGGGGCCTAAGTATTAGAGGATATGTATTTAATTCTTAGATTTTGGACTTTAGAACATGGTAACAGCTTTATAAGAAGGAAATAGCATTTGTTCTTTATTGGAAAGGCTTAAAAAGGAAAGCTCCATCACACATTTTCCTCAACACTCACCTTGTGTTTCAACATTTCTGTAGGCACAGAAGCAGAGTAGGAAGTTTAGACTTGTCCTAATAATTGTTGGATAAATTACACTCATTCATAAGAACCATCTGTGCTTGGGGAATTGAAGTCATTCTCTGAATTCCATGCTTCCAATATATAATCAAAACCTTCTTATTGACTTGATTTTAATGTAAGGATAAGTGTTTGCTTATTTTAACTGTCTTGGCTAGGTAACCAGTGCCAATTTAGAAAGCAGTTTAAATGGGATTATAAAGTGTCCAAGTGTGGGTGTTGGTGTATGTTAGAGAGAGAGAGAGAGAGAGAGAGAGAGAGGGAGGGGGAGAAAGAGAGAGAGGGAGAGTGAGGGAGAGAGAGGGGGAGAGAGAGAGAGCTTCATTCATGCAGACATTTTTCTTTGGAATATTGATAAACATTTCCTCTTTCAGCAATTCCCTCAAGCTCTTTCCCCAACTCAATTTTCCTCCCTTTTCATTATTATCACTGTTCTCACATTGCCCTTTTAGTAACCAACATTGTTCTTCCTCCTCTTTGCTTGTGGACTGGCTTTTCCTTTTCATGTTTTGTGAAGCTTCCCTTCGCTTATGTTACACATTATCTGTATCATTTGTCTTTGTAGCTCCTCGTGTCTGTTTCCCATTGATGCTGCCCTTTCCTTTGTCTTGGCTACTCTTCCCTGGTAGAGTTCTCTGCCTTTCTGGTGACTGGTTTAATTTTAATGCAAATTCCAATGTAATACACTGCCTCTCATCACTCTCCTTTATCTAGTTGTTTTTGAACAGGCTCCAGTCACTTGATGTGAGCTATATTTACTTTTTGTACCATATTTTCTCCCTTTTGATGGAGTCTTCATTTTTCAATGTTAATTCCTTATTCCTCTTTGATAGTGTTTTCTTTAATTGCACTCTTTTGTATTTGATGATATTTTGTACTATTTCCCCCTCTTATCATACTTTCATGTTCAATGTTGATCTTTTGCTTTTGTTTTCAGGGCCGTTTCCATTGTATGTCTTTTTTTCTCCATCTTGGCCAGTAATTTTCTGGGATATTTTTTCATTTCCTGTGATAACATACATATGGCAAGGTCCTTGAAAGAAACTGCCATTTAGGTGAGAAAAAATTATGTTTCCCTTTACCAAATATTGATTAAAGTAGAATCATTTGCCTTTAGGGACATGACATTCATGAGAAGGCTTGGAATTTCTTGGAATACCTATATTACCAGAATGAACATTGAAAAACTAAAATACACAGAATGTGGTGCTGAGAGATAAAGTTAAAGATGAATTTGAAACCTAGTTAAATAAAGACTTTAACATAATAAGTCAGGGTCAGAGTGATTTTAAATGTCATTTAGTCCATCTTATCATCTAGTGTCTGAAATCTACATCATTCCAAACAATCATTCAGAGTATGCTTCAGAGGCGAGGATAACCAAATATAAATTAACTAGCTAGGTCTTCATCTTCTCCTATTGAGTGAAAATCTGTCTCAATGTAGATATGCATTTTGAAACTAGTTTTACTCACTGAAATGATATATTTACAAGGAGTCTAATTCTACTGTAACAGAGTGCTTTAAACATTTAAAAACAGATATTTTATCTTCTTTCTATTTAAAAAATACTTAACCCTGAGTAGATATTCCAAGTTTCTGTTCCTAACTTTTCCTTGGGCAGAATTTTTGGTGCCATTTCACTATCCTTGTCATATCCTTTATAATATATATCTGGTTTCCTACATATATATTGTATATAATATGTTACTGCCAAAATTGAACATATAATTCTGGAAGATGTTTGAGCAACTGATAGGAGAAGGTGTTCATATCCCCTTTCAATCAATAGATCATGTAATGTATGATTGCATTAATCTTTTTGGAATTGAAGCTAATATTGAATTTTTTTACTTTTCATATATGGGGTACTATTTGGATTTTTAGATCTGAGTACCTATTGCATGCCATTTTGCAAGATTTGGGTCATCATTCTTACTTATCAAGATTCTTTCAGAACTTAATTTTATCATACTATATATCAGTAGTTCTTTCCTAATTGAAGCCATTCTCCATTCATGTTATTGGCAGTGAAGACAACATATTCAAGGGCAGAATTCAGTGAAACTCCATTACAGAATGGTATTTCTCCTCAACCTAGCATTTTTTGAACACCACCACTCAATCAATTTGTAATTCATCAAATTGAAATATCATTGTATTATTCTGCCAAAGGGGTGTGGATACAAAGTACCAGAAATATGTTGGCTTTTATAAAGGATATTTATTTGGAAAAAAAGCTTACAGTTACAAGGCCCTAAAGAATCCAAACCAAAGTTGCTTTCACACTAAAGTCAGTTGCCAAGTGTTGAAGCAAAGTGGTCACTGATCTCTGCTAAGGTTCAACCTTCCTCTCTGGGTTTCCTTTCTCTCAGCTGCAGGCTGGCATAGGGCTTGTGTCTCAGGGCTTCCTCTCCATCTTGGCACAAGGCTTGCTCCTTCCTGGTCTTCTATATCTTCTCTTCCCAAAGTCAGCTGTAAACTATCAGGTGAATGGCTTATTTCTCCCCAGGGCCCCAAAATCAAAAAAGACAGAGCTCTCTTTCTTCCCCCAAGTCTTCTTGAGTGAGTGTCCATTTATATCAGCCCACCAAGAGAGCAGAGACTCAACGTGAGTTATACCTTAATGATGAAGCCTAATCAGAAGCCCCAAATTGATTTTATCAAATAAACTTAATCAGAGACCCCTCACTGAATTTAATAAAATCAAAGGGTAGAATACCCAGAGGAATAGATTAATTTACAAACATAGTATTTCTCTCTTTGGGTTTCTCAAAAATAATCTCAAATCTCAAATAATGTCATATCATCTAACCCTAATTGAGCTTTAATCTCATGAAAATATCTAGTCAAATGCCAATATGTCTAATGCATTTTCCTTATCAACTAGTCTAGTAATTCTTTCAAACACATTTTATAAGATTTTTGCTATAATAAAAACAGACCAGGCATAGAGCCTGATAATTTTAATCAGGCTTTGAATTAGATTAATTTTGTATCTATATATATCTCACATGATCACCCTTTGTTTCTGTTTACTTGGTTATAAAAACAAAAAAGATGATTTAATCCCTTTGATTAGTGGCTATTCAAATTCTCTGAAAAATACAGTGAAGATAGTTTTGATTAATTTTTCTTTTCCTCCTTCCTTGTCCTTTCTCACATGGCAGGATAAAATATGGTGTCTTCCTTTTCTTATGTCTATGTCTCTCACTTTGTCTCCATTTTTATCAGACCCAGCAAGAGGGCAGAGACTTAACATGAATCACATCCCCAATCAAAAACCCTAAAGTAATCTTATCAAGTAATCTAATCAAAAAGCCTCAGAGGAATGTAATGCAATCAAATGGCATCACAACCATAGGAATAGATTAAAATAAAAACATAATCTTTCTCTTTTTGGGATTCATAAAATAATCACAGGACCTAACCTCAAAATTGGAAGAACTAGAAAAAGAAGAGCAAACTAAATCAAAAAACAAGCAGAAGGAAGAAAATAGCAAAGATCTGAGTGGAGAAAAATGAAATAGAGATTAAAATGCAATAGATAGAATCAACAAATCCAAAAGCTAGTACTTTAAAAAAAAATCAATAAAATTAACCGATGAAGGAAAAAAAAGACATAACTAAAATCAAAAATGGAAAGGGAGACGTTACTACCAAACCCACAGAAATAAAAAGGACTATAATAGGATACTATGAATAGCTGTACATTAACAAAGTAGATAACCTGGAAGAAATGAAAAATTCCTAGAAACACAAACTACCTTCACTGACTCAAAATGAAACAGAAAATCTCAACAAAATGATAACTAGCAAAGAGACTGAATCAGTAATCAAAAACTTCCCCACAAAGTAAAACCCAGGGCCAGATGGCTTCACAAGAGAATTTTACCAATCATCACTAGAAGAATTAACAACAAACCTGTTCAGACTCTTCTAAAAAATTGAAGGGGGAGCACTCTTCCATTCATTCCACAAGGCCAACACCACCCTTATACCAAATCCAGACAAAGAAACCACAAGAAAAGAAAATTATAGACCAATATCTCTTAAAAATGTAGATGGAAAAAACCTCATCAAAATACTCATAAACTGAATCCAATGGCACATTGAAAGAATTATATACCATGATCGACTGGGATTTTTTCCCCAGTATTCAAGGTGGTTCAATCATAAGAAAATCAATTAATATAATAGACCATATTAAGAGAATGAAAGTAAAAAAAAACCCACAGGATCATCTCAAGTGATGCAGAAAAAGGCATTTGACAAAACACAGCAAGGGCCAGAAGTACACTTCCTCAACATGATAAAGGGCATTTATGAAAAGCCAACCTAATATCCTGCTTAATGGTGAAAGACTATGTCTTCCCTCTAAGATCAGGCACAGGACAAGAATGCCCACTGTCATCACTGTTATTTACCATTGTACTGGAAGTTCTAGCCAGAACAATTCAGCAAGTAAAATAAATAAAAGTCATTCAAATTGAAAAGAAGAAGTAAAAGTTTCCCCATTTGCAGATGACATGATCCTGTATACAGAAAATCCTGAAAAATCCACCATGAAGGTCCTGGAGCTAATAAATGAATTCAGCAAAGTGGCAGGTTATAAGGGCAACACCCCAAAATCCATAGTGTTTCTATAAGCAAGTAATGAACAATCAGAAGGAAAAAAAATCAAGAAAAAATTCTGCTTATCATCACCACTAAAAGAAAAAAAAAAACAGGTATAAATCTTACCAAGAATGTAAAGGACTTGTACACAGAAAACTTCAAAATAATGCTAAAAGAAATCAAAGAAGATCTAAATAAATGGAGGACGTTCTGTGTTCATGATTTGGAAGACTAAATATTTTAAGAAGTCAATTCTACCCAAAGTGATTTACATATTTAATACAATCCCTATCAAAATTCCAACAAATGCACATTGGACATTTTAATATTTTGCAGAAATGGAAAAGTTAATCATCAAATTTAAATGGAAGTATAAAGGACCACAGATAGCAAAAGCCATTTTTTAAAAGAAGAATGAATTTGTTGCACTCACACTTCCTGACCTTAAAACTTAATACAAAGCCACAGTAATTAAAACAGCATGACATTGGCACAAGGACACAACTATAAGCCAATGGAATGAAATTCAGAGTATAGGAATCAGCCCTCACATTTATGGCAAACTGGTTTTTGACAAGGGAGCAAACACCACTCAACTGGAAAAAAACAGTCCATTCAAAAAATGGTACTAAGAAAATAGGATATCCATATGCAAAAGAATGAAGGTGGAACCTTATCTCTTACCATATACAAAAAGCAACTCAAAATGGTTCAAAGGCCTAAATATAAGAGCCAGAATTTTAATATTCCTAGAAGAAACCTTAGGGAAGCATCTTCAGCACCTTGTGTTCAGCAATGGTTTCTTGGACATTATACCCAAAGCACAAGCAATCAAAGGAAAAAAAAAAGGTAAATGTGACCTCTTCAAAATTAAAAAACTTTCGTGCATATAATGACTGTCACAAAAGTGAAAAGACAACCTACTTAATGGCAGGAAATACTTGGAAAGCAAATAGTTGATAAAGGTTTAATATCCAGAACATATGAAGAAATTCTTCATCTCAACAACAAAAAGATAAACAACCCAATTCAAAAATAGACAAAAGACTTGAATATATATTTTTCCAAAGAAGATCTACATATGGTCAAAAGGCAATGAAAAGATGCTCGACATCATTAGCCATCATGGAAATGCAAATAAAAACTACAATGAGAGACCATTTCACACCCACTAGAATGACTACTATTAAAATGCAAAAATTACAAGTGTTGGAGAGCATGTGGAGAAATAAAAACACTCATTCATTTCTGATTAGAATGTAAAATGTAAAATGATGCAAACATTGTGGAAGACAGTTTAGCAGTTCCTTAGAAAACTAAATATAGTATTACCATATGACCTGGCAATCCCATTTCTAGGTATGTACCTCAAAGAATTGAAAGCAGGAAAGGACTTGAGAAGATATTCCACACCAATGTTCATAGCAACATTATTCACAATTGACAAAAGATGGAAGCAACCCAAGTGTTCATCAACTGATGAATGGATAAACAAAATGTGGTATATACACACAATGGAATATTATATTCAGCCATAAAAAGGAATGACATTCTAATAATATGCGACAACATGAATGAATCTTGAAGACAACATGTTGAGTGAAAAAAGTGAGACACAAAAGGATAAGTATTATATGTTCTTTCTTATATGAAATAATTAGAGTAAACAAACTTATCGGGTCAGAATTTATAACTTAGGTTTGCAAGGGACAGGGTAGTTGTGGGGAATAGGGAGTAAATTCTTAAAATGTTCTCTTTCTATTTGGGTTGATGATAAAATTTGATACTAAATAGTGGTGATGGTAGCACAACATTGAGAATGTAATTAATAGCACTGAATTATATATGTGTATGTCCTAAAAAGGGGGAAATTTGGGGGTTATATATATGTAACCAGAATAAAATTTTTTTAAAAAAATTCATGGAACTGTATGACACAATTAGTAGTGAACCTTAAGTTAAACCATGGTTTATAGTTAATAGTACATTATAAAAATTTGCTTTCATCAGTTGTAACAAATATACCACAGCAATACAAAGTTTTAATTATAGGATGGTGTGTAAGAACCCTGTATTTTATGCATGATTTTTCTGTAAACCCACAACTAGTCTACTTTTAAAAATACTACATATTCAAATCACTTTTGGTCTATCAATGTGCCTTTTCATTGTCTAAACATGTGGGCTATTCTATTTTGCTTGATAATAGTCTACCTATTTATGCTGCTTATGTCCAAGTGTAAGCAAGAATGCACAGATTATGAAAAGGATTATCAGAAAGATACAAATATCAACAAGAAATGGACTTTAAATGTATGGTCTAAAATGTAAACCATAATGCAAACCATTGACCATGGTTGGTAGCTATGTTTCAATATTTATACATCAGTTGTAACAAATGTACCATCCACATGTAAAAAGATTATTAATAAGGAAGGGGGGAAAGGGGGAGGATGTTGGTTTTATAGGAGTCCCCTTTATTCTGCATGTAACCTTACTGTGATCTAAAACTTCTTTGAAGACAATATTTTTAAAAAAGTAAAACACTGGGGAAGAAATGGAAGAAAATGCCACTGTACATATAGGACAAGTGATATTACAGTAATGAAAGGAAAAATGTCAGAAAAATAATTTATTTCATTTTATTTTTTAAAATGTTTTTCATTTTTTAAAATACCTCAATATTTTTTTCTTTATTTTAGTTTAAGTTTCTCTAAATTATTATGTATTTTATTTCTTATGTTTAAACCTATCATTATTATTGAATTTGGCAATATTTTTGGCTTCATTTTTTAAGAGGTTTTGGATCACAGAAGGGTTATAACTATGGCAGGGGAGGATCAGTGGGGTGGGGTATCAGTGATGGGGGATACATGGGAAGAAGTTCACCTGGGCATACATATAAGGTATATAAATATGTTCAAATGTTCATGGAGCATTGCTACAGTGGGTGGAGATTCACACAACAACTGAAAGATTATTGAATTCCCATCCTGGGGAGCTCTGCCACATTCTCTAATGGAATAGCAACAATCTCCCAAGTGCAAAGGCAATGACTAGTGAAGAAGGATGGTCCATTGATGGGCCCTTGATGTTGACGACTATGCTTGTGAGCCTTTTGCTCTTGAATTTGCAACTTAGCCTAGTATTGGAGAGTGCCTAAGAATTGTCTCCTGAGAGCCTCCTTGTTTCTTAAATGTGGCCTCTCTCTAAGTCAAACTCAGCATATAAATGCATTACCTTCCCCCCTGCATGGGACCTTACTCCTGGGGATGAGCCTCCCTGGCACGGAGGAATTACTACCAAGAACCTGCTGGTGATACAGTTGGAAAAAAGACCTTGAATAAAAGGGGGAAAAGGTAAAGACAAATGAGTTTTTATGGCAAAGAGACTTCAAAGTGAGTTAGGAGGTCATCAGAGAGGTAAAGCTTGTGCATGTCTCAGCAGGATCTCATAGATGGCCAAGGTAGATACTACCCCAAATGGAGATCCTGAAGGCTCTGGAGACACCCAGGACCTACAGTTATGGCAGATAGCTCCAGAGGTTGTTGCCTTGCCAATGGACCTACTTTGGAGTTTGTGCTCCCTAGTGTGACTGAGTTGGATTCAGATGTGGCTTCTCTACACATGCCTCTTCCATCCCTTTTATTTGAACCTATAGCTGGTGCTAGAGTTGGTAGGTGTAGTCCAAGAGACTTTAATCTCTGGGTTGTCCATGTGCCAGCTGGGCCCTGAAATTCAATGGAATTGCAATACCTCCTCTCCAGTTCATTGGACTCACCCAGGACAACTAACAAGGAGATGATGATAGACAACAACCATCTCAAGGAACCAAGAGAGTCTACAACTGCAAGCAAGAGAGCCTCATCCATCTGCCCCATGGGATTAGAGGTGGGCAACACTAGCCCAGGATCCTCAGGATTGGGAAATGAACTATGGACTAAAGTAGACCTACTGGTATTCTACTATAGACTTATTGTGATTCTAGCAATGGAAGAAACTATATCTCTTATGTGGAGGCAGTGGCCAGTAAAGGCTCTGAGGACAGGGAGAGGGAAATACAGGTGAAATATGGGGGTATTTGGGGGACTTGGGAATTTTCCTGAATGACATTACAATGACAGATATGGGCCATTACATATCTTGCCATAACATACAAAATTGTGTGGGAGAGAGTGTAAACTACAAGTAAACTATTATCCATGCTTAGTGGCAATTCTCTAAAATGTTTTCATCAATTGTGACGAATGTCCCACACTAATGAAAGATGTTGTTAATGTGGGAAAATGTCTGAGGGGTAGGTAGCGGGGCATATAGGAATCCCTTATATTTTTATGTAACATTTATGTAATCTAAATACCTTTTTAAAATATATACATATATATTTAAAGAAAATAGACCTATCTAGTTTTCCCTGTCATTCTATCATTTGTTAGCTATTTTATTATATTCATAAATGTTTAGAATTGCTATATATTATTGAAGAATTGAACTTTTATCATGCTATGTTAGAATACTGGGGATAAAAATAATTAAAAAGAAAGATGTGAAATTCATATTTAAAATATATTGTATTTAATGCAGTCCATATAAAATGTTTTCATTTCAACATTCTTTATATACAATTCAGTGTACATTTTGAAGACATAGCATAATAAAAGAATGTAAAATTCCCACTTAAAAAAAAAGAAATGGGCTTTAGAAATCAACATATCAACCTGTGACTAGGCATGCAAATTACAAAACCGATAAATGAAAGCTAAAAATTAGAATTTCATTGAAGAATAAGATTATTTTTCTGAATATTTTCTGGGTTATAAATTTTCCCTTATTTAGCTTACTTTGTTGTTGTTGTTTTTGTTGTTTTTAAATATTGGTTTCAGAACACTTTGGAAAAAATTGCAAATTGCCTACAGAAGTACAAATCTCACCTACGTCTAGAAAAATCAAACTAGAGTAAGAATGTATATTTAACTGTAATCATACAATTTTTATTGTTTTGTTTAGTTCACTATGTATATAAGGACATACAAAATAAAATGACTAGAAACCCATGAAGACAATGCGAATCTAGACAAGGAACAACTTCTTGAAAGTCTTGTAATTGAGTTGATATGAGGTGAGGTTACTCTGCAAAACTCTGTTGTTCATAATTGGAGCTCTTTTTCAATTCAATATTCAATATCACTTGGGACCCACATTGAACTTATACTTTATTTAATTGAGGATTCTGGCACGTGTGGCTATGTCTGGAGGAATGTTATGGCAAGTCCTTCAATGGTTTTATTTACATGGGAGCTCTGGGAATTTCCTGGGAAAGAATTCACCCTAAGGGAAGTAGAATCTGGCACATGCTTTGGTTCACAGTCAGAAGGAAGGTAGTGTGATGTTCAATATGTGCTTGGCTATTCTCATTTGTTCTCTGACATCATGCTGATGGGTTAATGCCTGAATCATAGAAAAAAGGGTTGTGACAAAACACAGTAAAGACTAAAAGTGCCTAGACATTGAGAATGTAAAGGATCAGTAAATATTCAAATTAGCAATTTTTTGTCAGTGATAGGCAATAGTAACTTTAGTTATGAAAAGTATGAGTATGTCTAGGTTTGCTAGATTTTTCAAATAATAATATAAGATGCCCAGTTAAATTTGAAATTAAACTGCAATTATGTTTTTTTAAAAAGTATTTAAGTGTGTTCTAGGCAATATTTGGGGCATAAGAATACTATATATATATATATAGTTCATCTGAAATTCAAACTGAACTGGGTATCCTGCATTTTAACCGGCAACCCTATGTATGTCATCAACATTGGTAGTGGCATTGGCAGAAGGTAGGGCTGTTATTACAAATACTGTTACCATGACATTCTTTTGTATATCTCCAGATGCACATGTGCAAGACTAATTCTTTAAACACTGTACTTAGGTGAGAAATTGCTGATTGTAGGATAAGGGCATATTCAGTTGTACAAGATAATACCAAATTGTTTTCCAGAGTTATTATACCAATTAAATTCCCAGCAGCTCTGTCTAGAGTTTACCACTTTTTCACATCCCCACAACCATTTAGTATTTGCAGACTTCTTAATTTTTGTCAATCTGATGGGTATAAAATGGTTCTCATTATGGTCTTAATTTTACACTTCTCTAAATACTAATGAGATTGAACAGCTTTTTCTATGTTAAATGGCCATTCACATTTCTCATCTGTGAAATGCTCTTTTGTTTTCTATTGGGATAGTCATTGTTATGAAGTTTTGTAGAGTTCCATTATATACTTTGGACACATAATTATTTCATATTTATGCTGTTGCTAAGATATCTTTCCAACTTCATAAAAAGTCTTGATGGCAGTAGAGCATTGTCTTTTCTTCATTCTCTCCTTACTTCAGCCATTCTGAATATGTTCCTTTGTACTTTCTCTCATATCTCATGTTGGATACCCAGCCCTTTCATGTTTAGTTCTTCTTTTATATTATAATAATATTTGCTTCTATTGTTTTACTTCGTTATCTCTGGATTCATGTCTTTCATTGGCTTTGATAGATACTTTCTTAAGGTGCCTCACTGTTACTTCTCCATCATCTCTATTATCTTCTTCTAGACTCTTACTAGACATATGTTATACATTCTCTCATTCTTTTGTACACACACATGTATTTTATAATTTCTATATTTTTGTCCTTCTCTATATTTCATTAATAGTAAGAACGAATTGCATTTAATCTTCTGTTTAATCTTAGCACTAAGTTTTGAATATCAGTAATTATATATTTTTGACAATTCTGTTTGCTTATATTTAAAACTTGACTAGCTGTTGTTTCCAGATCTTAGTATAGATATTGGTAATTAGCCAGGGAAACCATAGTTTTCTGATATCAGCTTGATGTTAATTTTTTATTTGTTTTTGTAATGTGGAGATTTTTCTATTTTTCTTGCAAAGCCAATAAAGTTTCAAAGTAATAATTTTGATAACATATCCATGATATTATTGTGTTATTATAGAAGGTTCATTCAAATATTTATTGTCATTCCTCTGGAGTAGAAACCTGTGATTACTCATTATTTTTGTCTCTGGTTAAATATTCCATTTTTGAGAGGCCTCTCCTGAACCCCAGATTAGGTTAATTCCCTTTGTGTAGTGTTATTGCCTTTTCCTAACACTCCTCACAGATTTATTTTCTCTGATAGACCTTAATTCCTTGCAGACACTGAACTTTAGTTCTAAGTCAGGGACTAAAATACACAGGAAACTAAATTTCTTGAGTTGAGTTGGCATGAACTTAATACACTGGGTATTAAGAGCTAAATTTAATCTAAAGATAACAGCAGCAAGAGGGCATATCATCACATGGGACCAAAGTGGAGGAAAACTGAAAATGCTTAAAACCACAGTTTAGCTGAGAGGACTAATTAATAGTTTAGCTGAGAGGGCATAATCATGGGAGCTCTCTGACATTTCTAGAGAATTTTTAGGAGGACTGGAGTTCCTGAAGAAGGAAAAACAAAGCTGAAGAAGTAATGAGGTAGAGGCTGTGACTCAGTGGTTGAGTGCCAGCTTTCCACGTATGAGGTCCTGGGTTCAATCCCTGGTCCTGGTACCTCAAAAAAAATAAATAAATAAAATAATGATTTCATTAGGCATTAGGCTTATATCTCCTGGAAAACATAGATTATAACTTAATCACAGTTATTTAGAACAAGGAAATTTGTTTTTTTCTTTCACTAAACTAGTAAATTCAGTGTTTATGATCACAGTGTTTATGATCACTGCCTCACATTTTACGATTTTACTGGAATCAGTCATTGGCCTTATTGTTCTTTCCACTTTCTATTGAAAACAATTGAAAGAGCGTGACTCAAAGTATCACTGCAGCTCTACCAGCCAGCCTCAGTATTATACAAGGTTTTAACAAGCAGTGTATGGTATATAGAAACAGTCTCTGCAAATTATTAAAACATAGGTTTTCTATTTTTTCATAGCATTAGACATACCTGATCAAAAGTAGAATAAGACAGAAAGGCACATCTCTATGAGTAAAAAATTTACTACAACTACTTTCTTATTTATCTTTATCAGGTAGAGGTTTCTTTTTTTTTTCACATTTCCCTCTGTTTTCTTGTAAATAGGTAGTCACTTTTACCAATTCAGATACTTTATCAAATTTCCATTTAATTTTTTCTGACATGAATTCTGTTTCGTATTCTCGTTGTAATCATATAACGTTTTAATGGTTTGCTTAGTTTGAGCTCCCATAACTTCTATAGCTTTTATGATTTCTGAAACTTATGTGTAGTCTCCTCAATCCAAATAGGCATATAGTTTATCTACTCCTGCATAGACATAAGTGAGAGAATTAATCCATGATAATGGTAACAGGAACTACACTATGGCAGTAGAGTTCGGGCCACTACCTTCAAGTTTAGCAAAGCTTGGGAGGACAAATTTGAGCAGGTAAAACTATACCCTTCCCTGCATAGGACTACAGACAGTGTCTCACCTTTGAATAATGAATAAGGAAGCATTGCCACCAGATAACAGAAATGATGTTGAAACTCTGGAAATACTGACATTAAAACAGATACTAGCAGCTACAGAGACCTTCTTCACTATGGCGAAATGACCTGGAATGCTGTCCCCTTACCTAGAGAGGGCAAAAAGTAAGCCTGGATAAGGAAAAATAATTAAGGCACTCACTGATGACGATGGTTGTGACAGCAACATCAGTAAATGTTGGTCATATTTTAAATCCTATAAAAGACCATCGTGTTATATAAAGTAAACTAAAATGAGTCAAGATTGAGGATGGTGGTTGCTCAATAAATGCTACTTCTCTTCTCAAGGTATATTTCTTTATTGACTAAGCATAAAACAATACATTTCAAGTATGTCAGTTTATATACATTTATAACACCTTGAACCACCATCAGACTCTTTTAATATTGGAGGTAAATTTTTACTTTATATTTACAGTAAGAGTGTCAGTAGACTGGTCAGCATGGTTTACCATTTATTTATTTATTTTTTAATTTTTTAGAGAACTTGTGAGTTTACAAAATAATAATGGCATAACATAAAGGATTCCCATACATCACACCAAAAATTGGAACATTAGTTACAATTGATAAAAGAACATTAAAATATTACTGCTATAACTTAGCAGTAATAGTTTGCCAAAGGGCTGCCGATGCACAGTACCAATATTGTGTTGGCTTTTATAAAGGAGGTTTATTTGGGGTAAAAGCTTACAGTTCCAAGGCTGTAAAAAGTCCAACTCAAGGCACCAGTGTCAGCCACTGTTGATCCTGACGTATTGCCACGTGGTGCTTAAATAATCCTGTAATTCTCTGTCTCCTGGCATAAGGCTTGTTTCTTGGTTTCTGTCCTTGCAGCTCAGCTGTGGGCAAAACTGGAGTCTTTTCTCTCACATGGCAGTTTCCTGACCAGTTCACAGACCAATAAAAATCCCTGCAGCAATCTCAAAATGTAATCTAATCAAAGCTCCCGCAACTGAACTTAATGCTATCAAAGGATATCACACCAGAGGAATAGATTAATTTACAAACATAATCATTCTTTTCTGGGGATTCATAAAATAATCTCAAACTGCCATAACACTATTATTAACAGCATGGATTACTACTGTACATTTGTTATACTTCATGAAAGAATGTTCTCATATTTGTACTGTTAACCACAGTCCATCTTCCAATACAGGGTTCACTGTGTTATATGGTCTCATGTCATGTACAATCCATCCAAAGTGTACACTCAGTGGCTCTCAGTTTCATACAGACATGTGCTGTCATCACCTCATTCACTTTCAGAATGTTTTTATTACTCCAAAAAGAAAAATCTTATGTACTCTTATACTCCCCATTGATGACCCCTAGCATTGATATAGTACCTTGGTTGCCATTGATGCAAAAACATTACAATATTAGTATAAACTATAGTCCATAAGTTACATTAGTTGCATATTTCCTATGTATCACTATATTCTTAACAACCTGTAATAGTGACACATATTTGTTCCAGTTCATAGAACATTCTTGTATTTGTGTTATTAACCACAATCTGTATCCATCACCGAGTTCACTATGCTATACAGTCCCAAGATTATCATCTAGCATTCTTCTATTGACATTTACCTCCCTAGATTAACCTTTACAGGCACAATCATATTTGTAAATCAGTGGTGTTAGTAACACTCACTATAATGTATTAAAATTAACTCTTTCCATTTACAAACATTTACAATCAACCTTCTTAAAAATTCTACATATATTAAGCACCAGCTATCCTTTCTCAACCCTCATGCTTTCTCCTAGTAATCTATCTCTAGATTTTAACTCCATGAATATACTGATTGCATTTCATTCATATTAGTGAGACCATAGAATATTTGCCTTTTATGTCTGTTTTATTTCCCTCAAAATGACATCCTCGGGGGCAGATGTGGCTCAAATGGTTGGGTGTCTGTTTCCCATATGGAGGGACCTGGGTTCGATCCCTGGAACCTCCCAGTAAAATAAAGAAATATATAGAAGGTGAACGGGCATGCTGTCAGGCCCTGCGAGTGGGTGAGCTGTCAGACCCCGTGAGCAGGTGAACCCCCAGGCCCCGCCAAACCACACAGCAAGATGACGACATAACAGGAAAGATATGCAGGGGAGAGCCAAGACGAGATGTACTGAAAAACTAGGAACTGATGTACTGAAAAACTAAGAACTGATGTGGTGTAGCAGAATGCCTCTCTCCCACATCGGAGGTTCCCAGGAACGAATCCCAGTGAAGACGGGAGGAGAAGGATGAGAGGAGAGGGCAGGAAACAGACACAGAGAATTGCCCAATGAATGGACACAATAAAACAGCAAAAACGGAGGGGGGGGGGCGGTTAAAGTGGATTAAAAAAAAGTAAATAAATAAATCTTTTAAAAAATATGATGTCCTCAAGGTTCATCTATGTTGTCATATGCATCCCAATTTCATTTCTTCTTACAGTTACATTGTATTCCATAATATGTATATATCACATTTAGCTTATCTATTCATCAGTTGATAGGCACTTGGTTTTTTTCCAAATTTTGGCAATTGTGAATAATGCCGCCAACATTGGTATTGTAAATGTCAGTTCACATCACTGTTTTTAGCTCTTCTGAACATATTCATATTAGAGGAATGGCTGGATCAGGTGGCAGTTCTATATTTAGCTTCCTGAGGAACCGCTGATCTGTCCACAGAAGCTGCAGCATTCTACATTCCCACCAACAGTGAAGGAGTATTCCCATTTTTCCACAACCTCTCCAGCACTTGTACTTTTCTGTTTTTTTAATAATGGCCATTCTATAAAGTATGAAATTATGTCTCATTGTAGTTTAGATTTGCATTTCCCTAATAGCTAGTGATGTTGACCATCTATTCATGTGCTTTTTGGCCACTTGTATTTCCTCTTTGGAAAAATGTGTATTCAAGTCTTTTGCCCATTTTTAAATTGGATTCGTTGTCTTTTTATCATTGAGTTGTATGATCCTCTACAACATGGAAATCAAACTCTTATCAGATATGTGATTTCCAAATATTTCCTCCCATTGAATAGGCTGCATTTTCACCTTCTTGGCAAAGTCATTTGAAGTGAAAAAGTAAATTTTGAGGAGGCCCCATTTATCTATTTTTCTTTCATTGCTTGTGCTTTGTGTATAAAGTTAAAGAAACCATCACCTACCACAATATCTTGAAGATGTTCCCCTACATTTTCTTCTAGGATTTTTGTGGTTCTAGATTTTATATTTAGGTTTTTCATCCATTTTGAGTTAATGTTTGTATAAGCTGTTATATAGCGGTCCTCTTTCTTTCTTTTGGACATGGATATCCAGTTCTCCCAGTACCATTTGTTGAATAGGTTGTTCTGACCCAGCCGGCTGGGTTTGACAGCCTTGTCAAAAATCACTTGACCATAGATGATATTTCTGAGTTCTCAATTTGATTTCATTGGTCAATATGTTTATGTTTATACCAGTACCATGCTATTTTTTTTACCACTGTAACTAAATAACATGCTTTAAAGTCAGGAAGTGAGAGTCCTCCAACTCCATTCTTTTTAAAGATATTTTTGGTTATTAGGGGCCAATTACCTTTCCAAATAAATGTGATGATTGGCTTTTCCAGTTCCGCAAAAAAGGTTTTTGGAATTTTTATCAGGATTGCATTGAATCTGTAAATCAATTTGGGTAGAATTGACATCTTAACAAAATTTAGTCTACCAATCCATGAACATGAAACATCTTTCCATGTATTTAGTTCTTCTTTGATTTCTTTTAGCAAAGTGTTATATTTTTCTGAATACAGGTCCTTTTTTCCTTGGTTAAGTTTATTCTTAAATATTTGATTCCTTTAGTCACTATTGTAAATGGAATTTTTTTCCCTGACTTTCTCCTCAGATTGCTCACTACTAGTGTATAGAAACACTACTGATTTTTGTTTATTAATCTTGTACAATGTCAATTTGCTAAACTTGCTTATTAATTCTATGTGCTTTTTTGTCGATATTTCAGGACTTTCTAGGTATAGGATTATATCATCTGCAAATAGCAAAAGTTTTACTTCTTCCTTTACAATTTGGGTGCTTTTTATTTCTTTTTCTTGCCTAATTGCTCTAGCTAAAACTTCTAGCACAATATTAAATAACAGTGGTGACAGTAGGTATCTTTGTCTCATTCCCAATCTCAGTGGGAAAGCTTTCAGTCTTTCACCATTGAGTACAATGTTTGTTGAGGGTTTTATCATATATGCCCTATTTTATGTTAAGAAAGTTTCCTTCTATTCCTACCTTTCAGAGTGTTTTTATCAATAAAGGATGCTGTATTTTGTCAAATGCCTTTTCTGCATCAATTGATGATCATGTGATTTTTATTCTTTGGTTTATTAGTGTATGTATTACACTGATTGATATTCTTTGTTTAAACATCCATGCATACCTGGGATAAAAACTACTTTATAATGACGTATAATTCTTTTATTGTGCTGCTGTATTTGATTAGCAAGTATTTTTGCATCTATATTCATTAAAGAAAATAATCTGTAATTTTCCATTTTCGTAGTATCTGTATGTGGTTTGGGTATTAGGGTTGTGTTTCCTTCACAGAATGAGTATGATAGCATTCCCTACTGTTCAAATTTTGGAAGAGTTTCCTAAGATTTATATTAATTCTTGAAATGATTGGTAGATGTCACCTGTGAAACCATCTCATCATTGGCTTTTAATTTTGGGGAGTTTTTTTTTAACAATGGGAATTTATTAGCTCATTTTTTAAGCTATTAAAATGATATTTATTGTAAAATTGTAAAATAAATAGAAAAAAAGATTGAAAGAAATTGCAAATTTTAAAAGAGAGTGGAAGGCCAGGTTAGATTTAATATATTCAGTTATAAGAAATAGATAGTATAACAATAAACATTTATAAATACAAATAATAATTCTAATATAATAGTAATAATTATAACATAATTCTATTTTTTATATTACAGCTTTAAATATAGGACATAATAATCTCTAAGAATGAAATAAATTATTGGTTTAGTTATTTAATTTCCACTGAGCATTTTTGCCTCATAAAATTATGAGTTGCCATGTTTTTATCTGCTGTAATTCATTCCAAAAAGATGTGAAGAATTCCCAAATAGGAATTTGATTATCCAGAAAGAATTATGACCTAAATGGGAGTTTTTGATTACTGTTTGTGTAGCTTGTTCCTGTGTTTCTAGGAATTAATCCATTTCATTTACATTGTCTAGTTTTTTGGCATAGAGTTGCTCATAGTATCCTCTTGTAATCTCTACTATTTTTGTGGGGTCAGTTGTGATATCTCCCCTCTCATTTTGATTTTATTTATTTGCATCTTCTCTCTCTTTTCTTTGTCTGTCTAGCTAAAGTTTTGTCAATTTTGTTGATCTCCTCAAAAAAACCATTCTTGGTATTCCTGATTCTTTTTTTTTTTTTTTTT
>JAQZBX010019552.1:0-33697 GCA_029593785.1 Cabassous unicinctus | reverse complement strand
GGAATTCTCTAAAGCTCAAAGCAGTTCTTTCTTCTGATCTTGATTCCAATATCCCCTTATCAGTGAACTTTTTCATAGTTGATATTTCAATCCCAGACTTTAAATCCATTCTATTTGATTTTATTTTTTAACCTTGGCACTTGTCACAATGTAAAATACTTCATATTTCCTTTTGTTATTATATATTTTTTCTACCTTCCCCACAAGAATGTAAATTCCTCAATTCAAGATTTTTGTCTTTTTCTACAGTTATAAATTGCTATTTTATATGTCACAATAATGTAATTAGCATATTTCCTCACACATATTTGACCCTCGCTCAGTAAATATCTGCTGACTCAGTAACAAAATGGATGAGAACATTATCATCAGTGGAAGGGAAGTTTTCTTGAAGGCCAACAAACATAGTTTGTGACCAATTAAACAGTCGGAGGGTCACATGAAACCAGGGCCAAATCAGTGGGAGAAACTGGGGGTCACAGCAGCAAATGTGCAGCCACCCAGATAGGGAACAGGGGAGAAAGTTTACAGAGCCAGGTGAGAAGTTCTGCACTTGTGTGGCAGGAGTAGCTGTTGCAGCAGTAAAACTATATATCAAGGAGGTGTTGAACATCAGCAGAGCTGCTCTGCTCTCCCAGGTATTACTTGTAACAGCAGAGACTCAAGAATGAAGGTTTAGAGTGAGGGGAACCTGGCTAATGGGTTAGGCAGATAAGGCTCAGCTCTCACTACAACAATGGAGAAAGAGACAGAGGCTGTCTTGGGGTCCTGATCTGGGGTACAGCAGACCAGGACACTGATTCACAACTTCCAGAAGAGTGAGGGTCAGAGTGATGAAGAAGCCAAAACAAGTGATTGTGAGGTATTAAACCTCCCAGCTGCCAGGAAGGTCTCCCCTCCCCCAGCCCCGAGATACTAAACAAGGGTAAAACTCCTGAAAAACTGTATCTGACTGAGAATAGAGGAGACATCTTCCTCTCTGGCAGCTCCTTTGGATATATATAGAATGAGAAGGTGCTCTGAGCCATCTAGGAAGGTACTGGATTGCCTCAGTGGCTGGAAGCAGCACACATATCCAGCCCTCAGGTTGGATACCCTAGGTGGAGCCCCTGGCTTTCTGCTCCAAATGGTAGCATGACAGCAAATTCCCTGTGAAGAACAGAGATCTGGGAGGGTGGAGAATGATTTCTTTAAAGTGTGTTTAGCCAGCTGTGCCCCGCCTTGAATATCAGAGGTGACCTTGACTTGACAGGGAAAGGGGAGGGTTATCTCCTAATGAAGGTTGTCATACCCAGCCACCTAGGTAAAGAGAGGAATTACATCAGGGAGGAGGCAGAGACAGGCAGCTGATCAGATGGGCTCTGGCAAACTGCAGGAAATCTGACCTGCCCAAGGGAAAAGGGGCAGATAACTTTCTGAAAGACTAATTAATCTAAGGAGGCAGAATAGCTCAGTGGAAGAATTCCAGCCTAGCATATATGAGGTCCCTAGTTCTATTCCTGGCATTTCCTTGAGGAGTGATAGACCATGTTATCAGGCATCCAGCTGAAACTTTATGACAGGGAACATATAGACATTCTCTTTGTATTAGTTTATCTTGGTTCTCTTTTTTTTTAATTTCCTTTTTTCATTTCCCTTATTTTATTCATTAAAACCCAGTTCAAAACCTGAAGAGGGCAGGCTGCAGGGTGAGTGATTGCTGAACACCAGTAGCCTGAGAAGATACTTAGGGGTCTAAGAAAAAATAAAACCATGGACTAAAGAGAGAAGCTAAGCAATTGAATAAACCCATCAAAATAAACAAATGCCTAGACACCAACAAAATATTACAAGGCATACTAAGAAACACAAAGACATGGTCCAGTCCAACAAACTAACTAAAAACCAGGAGAAGGTGCAGAACATGCAACAACTAATAAGAGATGTACAAACAAATGTCATGAATCAACTGAATGAAGTGAAGGAAGAGATTAAGGATATTAAAAAGACACTGGGGAAACATACTGAAGAAATTGTAAGCATACATACAAAGAAAACAGATATGATGACAATGAATGGCACAATCCAAAAAATCAAAAATACACTGGAAGGACACAACAGCAGATTTGAACAGACAGTGGAAAGAATTGATGTTGTAGAAGACAGTACATCAGAAATCAAACAAATAGTAGAACAGACAGATAGATAAAAAGATAGGAAAATTTCAGCAAGGACTTAGGGATTTGAATGACAATGCAGAACACAAAAACATGTACGCTATAAACATTCCAGAGATACAAGAG
Organism: Cabassous unicinctus; assembly: GCA_029593785.1. NCBI lineage: Eukaryota > Metazoa > Chordata > Mammalia > Cingulata > Chlamyphoridae > Cabassous > Cabassous unicinctus. The sequence goes on along the minus strand of JAQZBX010019552.1, from coordinate 31,415 downwards.
AAGGGAAAGGGGTCAGAAGAGTGTTGGAGGAAATAATGGCTGAAAACTTCCCAACCTTATTCAGGGAGATGGACATACATGTCCAGGAAGTGCAGCACATCTCAAATAGTATGAATATTAACAGGCCTAGACCAAGACATATATTTATCAAATTATACAACGCTCAAGACAAAGAGAGAATACTGAAAGCAGCCAGAGAAAAGAGAACCATCTCACAAAAGGAATCTCAATAAGATTAGGTGCTCTTTTCTCATCTGAAACCATGGAGACAAGAACACAGTGGTATGATGTAGTTAAGGTGCTAAAGGAAGAAAACTTCCAGGCAAGAATTCCCTATCCAGTGAGGCTGGCACTCAATAACCAAAAAGATAAAAAGAGAAATTAAAACAACATATGGCATACATAAATCTAAAGAAAATATCGTGAATTTAAGAAATTCAGGGACAGTAATAATATTGAATGTTAATGGATTAAACTCACCAGTCAAGAGACACAGTTGGCAGAATGGATAAGGAAATAAAACTCATCTATATGCTGTCTACAAGAACACTGCCTTAGAACCAGGGATGCAAGGAGAATGAAAGTGAAAGTTTGGAAAACAATCTTGCAAATAAACAATAACCAAAAAAGGCAGGAGTAGCTCTACTAATATTGGACAAAATAGACTTTAAATGCAAAACTATTGTAAGAGGCAAAGAAGGACACTATATATTAATAAAAGAGGTAATCTATCAAGAAAAAAGAAAAAGAATAATCATAAATATTTATGCACCTAACCAGGGTGCCTCAAAATACACAAAGCAAACTGGAAAAACTAAGTGGAGAAATAGATGCCTCTACAATTATAGTGGGAGACTTTAATACAACATTATCACCATTAAACAGAACATTTTGACAGAGAAGCAATAGAGAAACAAAGAATTTGAATAATACATTAGAGGATCTGGATCTAATACACATCTACAGAACATTACACCCAAATATGGTGGGATATACATTCTTCTCAAGTGCACATGGATCATTCTCCAGATTAGACCACATGCTAGGCCACAGAACAAATCTCAGTGAATTCAGAATGATCAAAATTATACAAAGTAGTTTCTCTGACCACAATAGAATGTAGCTGAAAATAATTAATGGGCAGAGAAATAGATTAAGCACAAAGATATGGAAGTTAAACAACACACTCTTAGACAATCAGTGGGTCAATGAGGAAATTGCAACAGCAATCAGTAACTACATTGAAATGAATGAAAATAAACATATCAAAAATCTATAGGAAGCAGCAAAAGCTTACTGAGAGGGAAATTCAAAGCCATAAATACTTACAGTAAAAAGAAGATGGAGCTAAAATCAAAGAACTAATGACACACCTGGAGGAATAAGAAAAAGAACAAACTAACCCAAAAGGAAGTAGAAAAGAAGAAATAACAAAGACAGGAGCAAAACTAAATGAAATTGAAAATAAAAAATGCTAGAAAAAATAGAACCAAAAGCTGGTCCTTTGAGAAGATTAATAAAATTGACAAACCCTTAGCAGACTAACAAAGGAAAAAGGAGATGAGATTCAAATACATAAAATAAGAAATGAGGAAGGGGTTGTCACCACTTACCCCACAGAAATAAAAAGAGTCATAAGAGGATATTTGGAAAAATTATATACCAACAGTAAGGATATTTTAGAGTAAATGAATAAATTCCTAAAATCACACAAGCAGCCTACATTGTCAAAAGAAGAAATTGATGAACTCAACAGACCAATCACAAGTAATGAGATAGATTTTGTTATTAAAAGACTCTCAGGCTGGTCATTACCAAGGCTTTTAAAATGCAGTTTCTGATTTGCTGTGGAGTTGACTATAAAAAAACTCCCCACTAGGCTTTCCTTTTGCTACCTTGCTAGCATTCAACCTATTGGGAACATTCTAGAAGAAAAAAAAAAAAAGACTCTCAGCTAAGAAGAGCACAGGAATAGTCATCTTCACAGGTGAATTCTACCAAACATTCTGGAAAGAACGAACACCAATCCTCCTTAAACTCATCCTAAAAATAGTAGAGGGAACATTGCCTAACTCATTCTATGATGCCAACAACATCCAAATATCAAAGTCAAACAAAGATGCCACAGAAAAGGAAAACTATTGACCAATATCTATGCTAAACATATTCAACAACACATCAAATGAATTATATACCATGACGAAGTGGAATTCAACCCTGGTATGCAAGGATGGTTCAACATAAGAAAAGCAATCAATGTAATTCACCACATAAACAGATCAAAAGAAAAAAATCACTTGATCCTCTCTGTAGATGCAGAAAAAGCATTTGACAGAATACAGCACACTTTCCTGATAAAAACACTGCTAAAAATAGGAATATAAGTAAACTTCCTCAACATGAAAAGCGTATATATGAAAAACCCACAGCGAGCATCATATTCAATGGTGAAATCCTAAAAGCTTATGCTCTAATATCGAGAATAAGACAATGATGCCTAACTTCACCGCTTCTATTTATCATTTTGTTAGAAGTACTTGCTCCAGCCTTTACACAGTAAAAAGAAATAAAATGCATCCAAATTGGAAAGGAAGAAATAAAAATTTCACTATTTGCTGATGAGATCATCATATACATAGAAAGTCCTGAGAAAAGCAAAGCTTCTAGAGCTTAAAAATGAGTTCAGTAAAGTCACAGGTTATAAGATTAATGTACAAAAATCAGAAGCATTCCTATACACTAATAAGGAGCAAAGAGGAGGAAATCAAGAAAAAAATCCCATTTACAATAGCAACTAAATGAATTAAATACCTAGGAATGAATTTAACTAAAGGTGTAAATGACTTATATACAGAAAACTACACCACACTGTTAAAGGAAATCAAAGAAGACTTAAATAAATGGAAAAATATTCCCTGTTCTTAGATAGGAAGAATAAACATCTTTAAGATGTCCATCCTACACAAATTAATCTACAGATTTAATGCAATCCCAATAAAAATCACCACAACATTTTTTACTGAATTGGTAAAACTAACTATGAAATTTATTTGGAAGGGCAAGAGGCCCCAAATACAGAAAGATATTTTGAAAAAAAAAAAAAATGAAATCAGAGGATTCACACTATCTGACTTTAAAACATGCTACAAAGCTACAGCAATCAAAACTGCATGGCATTGGTGCAATGATAGACATAATGACCAATGGAACTGAATTGAGAGTTCTGATGTAGATCCTTGCATATACAATCAACTGATATTCAACAAGGCTACCCAGCCCATTCAACTGGAAGAGAATGACCTCTTCAACAAATGGTGCTTGGAGAACTGGATATCCATATCCAAAATAATGAGAGAGGAACACCATCTCACACTTTATAGAAAAATTAACTCAAGATGAATCAAAGAGCAAATATAAGAGCCAAGACAATAAAGACCTTGGAAGATAATGTAGTACGTCAGCATCTACAGCATATTGTATTAGGAAATGGTTTCATGAACTTTACACACAAATCATAAGCAACAAAAGGAAAAATAGATAAATGGAATTCCTCAAAATTAAAAAAAAAATAATTGTACCTCAAAGGAGTTTGTCAAGAAAGTGAAAAGGCTGCCTACACAATGGGAGAAAATATTTCAAAACCATATATCTCGTAGGGGTCTAATAGCTAGCCTATGTAAAGAAATCCTACACCTCAAAAATAAAAAGACAAACAACCCATTTAAAAAATGAACAAGCAATTTGATTAGACACTTCTCCAAAGAAGAAATAAAAATGGCTAAAAAGCACATGAAAATATGCTCAGCATCACTAGCTATCAGGGAATTACAAATCAAAACTACAATGAAATCTCATATTGCACATATGAGACTGGTGTCTATTTTTTAAAAAAACCAGAGGACTTCAAGTGTTGGAGAGGATGTGGAGAAATGGGAATGCTCATTCACTAATGGTGGCAATGTAGAATTGTGAAACCACTGTGGAGGACAGTTTGGTAGTTCCTCAGCAAACTAAATATATAACTGCCACATGAGACAGCCATTCCACTGCTGGGTATATACCCAGAAGTACTGAAAGAAAGGACACAAACAGATATATGCACACAAATGCTCATAGCGGCATTATTCACTATTACCAAAAGTTGGAATCATTACAAATGCCCTTCAACAGATGAATGGATAAACAAATTGTGGTAAATATATGCAAAGGAATATTACTCATTTGTAAGAAGGAATACAGTATTAACACATTATATGACATAGATGAATCTTGAGGACCTTATGTTGAGTGAAGCAAGCCAGGCACTGAAGGACAAATGACCTCTCTGACATGAGTTAAGCAAATTAAACAGACCCACAGAGCTAGAGTCTGGAAGATATTATAGAAAGGGAGAAGTTTGTGACCAACACCCATATTGGCAAAATCTATGATAAGGTGGAAGTTTGTGATTGTACAGTGAAGGGGCATGACAGTGTTGTAATGACACTGTTGTGTTTGGTGATGCTGGTTTGTCAGGGGGGTGGACTATAGGAGTGGGTTGGACTGTCCATCAAAGTGGGGGGAGGGTTGGAGGAGGGAGCATGTGAACACTGGGGATTGGTGAGTACATGGTTGAAACTACAATGTTGGGAACGTCCTTTTGGCAATGTGGCAAGTGAGCTTTGCTGGCTTGGGATGTTGGATGTAGAGGGCATTCATGATAAAGCACACCCTCCCTGGCACTGAGGGATTATTACCAAGCCCAACTACCAATACAATTGGAAAAAGACCTTGTCAAAAGGCATGAAAAGGTAAAGATAAATGAATTTATATGGCTAAGAAACTTCAAAGTGTGAGTTGGGAGGTCATTCCAGATGTTATGCTAATGCATGTCCTAGTAGGATCACATTGCCTGCCAAAGTAGATACCTCCTTAAAGGGGACAGTCCCTTGGTTGCCAGTCAAATTGACACCCAGGAAGGGATGCTCTGCCTGGGACTGTGATTCTGATCAGGGACTCTGGCTGGCTGTTGAATGGGACTTCACAGCCTCATGAAAGACCAGATGTTGAGTTTTCCACTGGTTTGCTGATTGATTGTAAATACACTTTCTCTCCCTCTCTCTCTCTGCACTAATTGGTTTAATGCATTATATTGTGAGCAATCAATAACTGATCATTTAACTGTTTATTAATATTGGGTCATCTCATATAAATTATCAAATAAATTACTAGTTTTGATTCATCTTGAGTCTCTGCCCTTTCCTTAGGAAAATACCATGCCAAAATCCTCTGGATGTGGGAATGAACTTTGGACTAAAATAGGCTTACTGGTATTCTGCTATAGACTTATTGTGATTCTAGCAATGGAAGAAATTATATCATTGATGTGGAAGCAGGGGCCACTGGAGGTTATGAGGGCAGGGAGAGGGAAAAACAGGTAGAATATGGGGGATTTTTAGGACTTGGGAATTTTCATGAATGACATTGCAATGACAGATACAGGCCATTATAAATCTTGCCATAACCTACAGAATTGGGTGGGAGAGGTTGTAAACTACAATGTAAACTTTAATCCATGCTTAGTTGCAATGCTTCAAAATGTGTTCATCAATTGCAATGAATTTACCTCACTAATGAAAGATGTTGTTAATGTGGGAATATATGGGAGGTGTGGGGAGCAGGGCATATGGGAATCCCATATATTTTTTATGTAACAGTGATTTACCCTAAGTATCTTAAAAAAAGAATGAAGAGTTAGATCTATTCATTTGGTGAAAGAATAAGTGGTTTCTGACATATCTGGCCTTATAACAAAAAGAAATAACATAATTTTGGGAGGTGGCATAAAGCTGGAAGGATAGAGCTGCTCTTACACCCGATGGCTGGAAAATGTGTTTGTTAAAATTTTATTTTCTTAATCAGCTCTGAAAAATTCAAATACCTTCCCCAGATCTAGTTGAACTGGTTTTCTATTACCCTAATCTTAGTAGTTTACTCTTTGTTCTTAATTCTTTGAAGAAAAACAACCAGAATTTCAGGGTCCTACCCCCAAGAAAGTCAGGAACAAGATGACATCTTAGCAAAATCACAGAATGGTGACAGGAACACCTTATAGCCCAGGAAATCTGCAATTTCCCTGAGATAAAAGGTTGTGAACCAGGACATCAAGGAGCAGTTTGGCATACAGGAGATAAGAGGAGAAACCCTGTAAAAAATTCCAGAGCCATTACCCTCATGGCAGGAATGCTTTGCTCTGTGATCATTTGATTCTCAACCTTTTTTCCACCTTTAAAAACTCTAGACCCCTTCTCTCTCTGAACTGTTTTTTTTTTGGGGGGGGGGAGAGGCTTGCCCCAGTTCCTTGCTTGTGCACTTGCAATAAATCACCTTCTCATGGAGAGAAATGTTTCTCATTTTTGTGAAAGATTAGGTGGTCCTTTCAACTGAAAATAGATATGCTTAAGGTAACACAGCTGGCATAGAGTGAGAAAGGGACAAATTATCTTTATATGACTGACTACTGCAATCAACACCCACGCAGGACTTCTTTCTTTAGTAGTAAAGCTTACTGTAATTTTCTCCCAACACAGAAACTGATTATATTAGGATTTAGGGCAGAACACAAGAAACTTTCATCTGGGCTCTCATTAAATTCATTGGCTTTTGTTGATACTCCTAACAATGAGAGATCTTTCTAGCTTTTACGTGGTAGTTTAAGTGTGTTGTTTCTGGTCTCTTTGCTCAGTGCACTTAGCAAAATTGGATTTTACCTACCCACAGATAACCTCTGTCCCACTATTTCTGAGAACTAGATTCTAAATTCCTCTGGAGTATAGGTGAATCTTTCCTCATGGCTATTTTCTTAGAATGACTTTAAAAGAATATTATTAAAATAATATTAAATAATTAATAGGAATCACACCCTCCCCTAACACAGCTGTTGAATTGGTAAGAGCTGTCTGAGTCAACTAATTTAAACTCTGCAGTTTAGTAGAACACGTTGCAGCATCAAGGAAGAACTGGAGGAAGAAACTGGTAAATTGCGGTAAATACCATTGACTTTCATCCTCTCTACAAAGGCTAATATTTGCCAACTGCTATCTTCATGGCAGGCTGCATTCTGGACAATAGCCTAGGCTCCTGGGGCCTCCAAACTCTGAGTGGTGTGTGGTCTGATCACTTATCACTGCTTTAGATCAGCTACTTCACATCACTGGGTGCTGCCTTTGAAAGAAGCCATTGTTTCAAGGCCTTTCAGGCAAAAAGAGTAGTAGAGTCTTAAAGACAGCACCCTTCCTCAAAATTAGAGAACAGTTAAAGGGCTGCAGCTACTGGGCAAGTGCTGAATCAAGGAAACAGAACTTCAAAAGCCACAAGAGCAGCTCTTTGCTCACTTCTTGCCCTTCCCCCACTGCCTCCCCAACACAGGGCAGAGCCAACCTATGATCCCATTGTAGGCCCCTGACTATGTTTCAGAGTTAGCTGAGTAGACTCATTGTGCATTCTGGTTTGCATGTATGTCACTGCCAATTTCTTTGGTGGAAATCTGAAAGACTGAGCTGGGAAACTTTTCTCAGACTTGCTCTCTCAGAGTTTATACAAGGGGCAGAGAAGCAGTTCACAAATGTCTGAGGTGGAATAGGAAAGTTGGGTCAAGACAGTCTGTTGCAAAGGACAAAATGCATTGACTCATGCAGAGAAATACCCAGTAGGGGCTGAATGTCTACTTCAGGGGGAGTAGAGGGAACATTAAAACCCTTGTGAGTTTTGCATGGCATGCACAAAACAGGTTTCACATTCCCCAGCAGGTTCAGATAATACAGAAAAGAACTGTACCTTCATATTCACCTTGTATTGACTCAGTAATAGAGGAGGCCAACAGTCAAAGGAGCCAATTTGGAAAGTACTTTGAAAGGTGTTTTTTGTTCTGGTTTCTTTTTTGTAGTTAGCTCTTGGCACACAAGGAAATCTCTGTATAAGAATAAGTGGATACAAATTAAGGAACAGACAGTTCAGAAACTCAGGTTTAAAAATTTAAAAGCACATCCTCAATGTGCTCAAGGAGATAAAGGAAATCACACAGAAAGAAGTAAAGGATATGAGGAAAACAGTGAATGAACAATATGGGACTCTCTTTGAGATTCTTAATAGAAACCAAACAGAAACACCAGATTTGAAGATTATAAATAATGAAGTAGAATACCCCATAAACATTTTTTTGTTTTATATTCTGATTTTTATTTTAAAATAATTTCAAACTTACAGAAATTTTGTAAGTACCATACAAAGGACACCCCAAACCCTTCATCCAAAGACTCTGTTCAGGTTTTGGTAACTGTCCCAATAATTTTCTTTATACAAAAAATCCAATCCAGAAATATATATTGAATGCAGGAGCCTAAACATTTTTTTTGAACAGATCAATTTTGTTGATACATATTAATAAAGCATACAATTCATCCAAAGCTTACAATAATGGTATTTTGTATAAACACATAGTTGTGCATTCAACATTTCAATCATTATTAGAGCATTTCATTATTTCAATAGTAATTATAATAAACAAAAAAAGACAAACAAAAAAATTCCTCACCTCTCAGTCCCTCTATGCGTCCCTAAACATTTATAATAGTGGATAGGATGATTGTGGACAACACCCATCCCAAAAAAACAGAGAGTATCTACAACTGCAAGTAAGACAATTATATCCATCTGTCCCATGGGATCTCAGTCCTCTCTCAATTACAAACAGAGTGGGCATCACCAACCTCAAATCCTCAAGAATGGGAAATTAACAAACATTAGGGGGGAATGCAACTATAAACTTTAGTAGACATGAATATTATTAGTAGAAATGCTTCAATATGTGTTCATCAATTGCAACAAATATGTCACACTAAGGAAAGATGTTATTAATGGGGGAAAGTGTGGGAGAGGGAGGGGTGGGGTATATGAGAATCCTGTATATTTTTTCTTTGACACTTATGTAATCTAAAGCTTCTTAAAGAATAAAAAATAATAACTCAAAAATAGTGTATAGGAGATGAAAGAAGAAATAATCAGTAAACTCAAGTACAAGATTATTGAATTCTTTCAGGTTGAGGAGCAGTGAGAAAAAAATTACAAAAGAGCTTAAAGGACCTGTGGGATACCGTCAAATATACCAATATACACATTATAGGAATTCCAATAAAAGAAAAAGAGAGAAAGGAGCAAAAAGATTATTCAAAGACAGGATGCCAGAAAAGTTCACAAATTTAACCAAAGTCATGAAGCAAAGCACATTCAAAAATCCCAACAAAGACCAAAGAAGATAAACTCAAAGAGAACCATACCCAGACACATAGTAATCTATATATCCAATGTCCAGCACAAAGAGAGAGTTCTGAAAATTGCAAGAAAATAGCAATGCATTATGTAAATTAAGAGCCATTTTCTCATCAGAAACCATGGAGGAAAGAAGACAATGGAAAGATTATTTAAAGTTTGCAAAGAAAACAATCACTAACTAAGAATTTTATACTGAACAAGATTTTCTTTCAAAAGGAGGGAAAGTTGAAGATATTTCCAGATAAATGATACAAGAGTTCAACCCCAGTTGACCTGTCTTATTAGCAATGATAAAGAGAGTTCTTGAGACTGAAAGGAAAGTATACCAGACTATGAATTGAAGCAGAATAAAGAAGAAAAACCTCCAGTAAAAAACCATTTTGGTAATTATAAAGACCAATATAGTGCATTTTGTGTGTGTGCGTGTGTGTGTGTGTGTGTGTGTGTGTGTGTATACATATATATATACACACATATGTAAAAATGTATATATACAGACAGATTTTTACTTAGAAGTGCAACAATGAATGCAGAAACACAAAAATTAAAGACAAATCTATAGTTTTCATTGTACAATGTACAAATATATAATTTTAACCAGTACAAAAGAAGGGCCATGACACAGAGGGGTAAAGAAATACTGTATGAGCAATGTATTCAAGTTAAATTGATGAATTTAACAAATATGGTTATTACAAATTTAGGATATTAAATTTTAACCACATGGCAACAACAAACAAAATATATGAAAAATCTATCCAGATATACATGACAATAAAGTCAAATTATACAAAGCAAACAATCAAGTACATAAATATAAATGTAAGCATAAAAAGTAGAATTGAGGATAAAAAAGATATAAATTATACTATTATGAACTAAATATATTGTGTAAACTCATGGAGTTAATAATTAGAATATAAGTCACAAGAAAATAAAATGATGGGAGAGAATGGAAAGCTGAGGTTTAATATTTCAGAATTGGTAAAAAAAAAGGTGTGTAAATTTTTGGAAATGAATAGAAATGGTGAAAGCAATCACTTTAGATGGATTAATTTTTATTAATATGTAAAAATAAAATTGATTTGTTAAAAATGTATGACAAAAAAACACAATAGAAAAAATGACAAATGAAAGTCCTGCATTGTAAGAAGTTACATAAAATGTAATGGATTAAACTCTGCTCTCAAGAGGCAGTGATTGACAAAATGGATAAGAAAGCATAATGCCAAAACTTAGTTTATTTGACCCTTGCTAATATTCAAATACATAAGTATGTTGAAAGTAAAAATACATCCTGCAAATACAAACCAATAGAAAATGGAGTAGCTACAATAATTTCAGATAAAATAGAGTTTAAGAAGAAAAAAAAACCTATGAAAGCGTCAATTCAACAAGAAGATACAAAAATTCTAAATATATATGCACATAATGGAAAGCTCCAAATTATACGGAGTGAAAATTGAAGGATGTGGAAGATCCAAGATGGTAGAAGAGGGAAGAGCAGGATACACTCACTCTAGAAACTGTGGGAATGTAGGCAGGCTTACTGAGCATAAGGGAAGCTGGTGTGTCATAGGGGTGATAGGAGAGGGTGGCTGGAAAGTTGATGTCCCAGGTGGGCAACAGGGAAAAGGCCAAATGCCCACCCAGACCTAGAGAAGAAGGGAGTGTACTAGCCAGTCAAGGAGTTGAAGAAAACTGCCCATCCAGCCCTGCGGGGCAGGGAGCCATGTAGCCAGCTCTGGGGAAGACTGGAGCTGCTGAGGAGTGATCCCACAGAAAAGCGTAAGACCAGGCTGCTTAAGGACTCGGTGAGCCAGGCAAACCACATGGAGAGCTGAGGCTACTTAGCTGGAGGGTTTTTTCACTCTGTTATTTTTTTCCTATTTCCTTTTTTTTTTTCTCTTTTATTTCATCCAGGTCCCGCTGAAAGGCTGGCTGTATTATGATTTGCAGATACAAACAGCTGGATAAGAATAGATTGGTGAGTCACTGATGGTCTGAGAAGGAGACTTGTTTTTTGTGTGTGTGTGTGTGAGAGAGAGATAAATTGGTCAAAACAGGCAGCCTGAGAGGAGAAGCTTAGCTGCTCATGGTGTTCAGAGAGAGAGACGGAGATTTTTGTTTCCTTTTTTAAAATTTTTATTTATTTAAAGACGCTTATGTTGCATAAATGCTACATAAAAATATAGGGGATTCCCACATGGGCTGCTCCCCACATCTCCCACACTTTTCCACATTAACAACTTCCCTCATTAATGTGGTATAGTCATTGCAATTGATGAACACATTTTGGAGCACTGCCACTAAGCATGGATTACAGTTTGCATTGTAATTTACAGTCTTTCCCACACAATTTTGTAGGTTATGGCAAGATTTATAATGGCCTGTATCTGTCATGGCAATGTCATTCAGGAAAATGCCCCTGTATTACACCTGTTTTTTCCCCTTTCTGCTCTCAGAACCTCCAGTGGCCACTGCCTCCACAGCAATGATATAATTTCTACAATTGCTAGATTCACAATGAGTCTATAGCAGATACCTGTAAGTTTACTTTAGTTCATAGTTCATTCCCCCATCCTGAGGATCCTGGGATGGTGAAGTTGCATAGTGGAGAGGCATGACAGTGGTGCAGTGATACTATTGGGGTGGGCAGTGCTTTTTTGTCAGGGAGTTAGGTCTTTCCTTTTGTTTTATTTTGTTTGCTTTTTGTGTTTTTAATCCTCTTCCTTATTTTCATTACTTGCTTTATCTTTTTAAAATTTCCTTTATTCTCTTCCTATTTTACTTATCTTTTACTTTTCCCTTTTTTCCCTTTTTTCCTCCCTTTTAATCTTTTATTTATTATTATTTTACTCTCAGTGATTTTTTATTGCCTTCTTTTTCTTTTATTTTTCTTTATCTTCTTTCATTAGTCCCTCTTCATCTTTCCTTTCTGTTTTTCTCAGTTTTGTCTTCCTTATCTTCTAACTTGCTTGGAATTCTACTTGTTTTATTTTTTATTTTATTTTATCTTATTTTACATTTTGTTTTATTTTTCCTGTTTCTTATTTAAATTTTTTTTAAAAAATTTCTATTTATTATTTTCCCTATTATTTATTTTTTCTGACTAAATATTTTTTCCTTTCCTACCTTTTTAAAATTATTTTTCTTTTCTTTCCTTTTTCGTGTATCTAACATTTTCCACTGTACATGGGCAACTACAAGGTATAGAATAATTGAAGCCATGTGATAAAGAATAATCCAAACACAAAACTAAACAAAATAAATCTCTACACTTGAAAGTAAAACTAACCAACTCAATAAGCCCATCAAAATAAACAGATGTCTAGACATCCAGAAAAATTACAAGCCTTACTATAAAACAGGAAGCCATAGCTTAATCTAATTGAACAAACTAAAGGAAAGGTGAGACACATAACATGGAATAAACATCCATAATTATCTCAGTGAGATGAAGGAAGAGATAAAGGATATCAAGAAGACACTGAGGGAACATACAGAAGAACTTGTAAAGAAACATAAATGATAACAGATCTTATGGTGATGAAAGCACATGCAAGAATTTAAAAATATGCTGGAAGCACATAACAGGAAAGATTTGGTGACATAGAAACATCCAAAATCTCACAGATGATAGTACAGATAGACAAAAAAAAAAAAAAAAAAAAAAAAAAAAAAAAAAAAAAAAGCTGGGACTCAAGGAATTGAATGAAAACACACAACATGCAAACATAGGCATTCTCTTATGGGGAATATGGTATACATATCCAAGAAATTCAGAATACTCCAAGCATGATAAATCCTAACAGACCCACCATAAGACACATAATATTCAGATTAAAAACTCAAGACAAATACAGAATCCTGAAAGCAAGAGAAAAGAGATCCATCACATATAAAAGAAGTTTGATAAGATTAAGTGTTGATTTCTCATCTGAAACCATGAAGACAAAATGGCAGTGGTATGGCATAGTTAAGGAGCTGAAAGAAAAAAAAAACTGCCAGCCAAAAATTCTGTATCCAGCAAAATTGTCATTCAAAGATGAAGGAGAGTTCAGAATATTCACTGATAAACAGAAATTGAGAGAATTTGTTAATAAGTGCCCTGCCCTTCAAAAAATACTAAAGAAAGTTCTTCAGGTAGAAAGAGAAAAACAAACAAAAAAACAGGAGAAAGAGAGTTGGAGGAGAATGTAGAAAGGAAGATTATTAGTAACAGCATCTAAAAACGTAAAAAAAGAAATAAAAATGGAACATGGCATATATAAGCCTAAAGAAAAAAAATGGCAAAAGTAATTACTGCCTTTACATTTATTACAATGAATGTTATTGGGTTAAATTCTCCAATCAAACACACAGATTGGCAAAATGAATAAAGAAATATGACTCATCAATACGCTGTCAATAAGAAGCTCACCTTAGACCCAGGACACAAACAGGTTGCATGTGTAAGGTTGGGAGATTATTTGACATGCAAATAATAACTAAAAAAGGGTAAAAGTAGATATACTAATATTGGACAAAATACACTTTAAATGCAAAACTGTTGTAAGAGATGAAAAAGGACACTATATATTAATAAAGGAGGAACTCTATGAAGAAGAAAAAAGCACTTAAACAAGGTGTCCCAAAATAATTGAAGTAAATACTGCCAAATGTAAGGAGAGAAATATGTGCCTCTACAATTATAGTGGGTACTTCAATACACCATTTTCACCACTAGACAGATCATCTTGACAGATGCTCAAGAAAGAAATAGAGACCTTGAATAATACATTAGAGGAACTAGATCTAATGGACTTATTCAGAATATTCCACCCAAGAGCAGCAGGATATGTATTCTTCTTGAATGCTCATGGATCATTCTCCAGGATAAACCACATGCTAGATCACTGAACAAATCTCAATGAATTCACAAAGATTAGAATTATGCAAATCACTTTCTTTGACCACAGTGAAATGAAGGTAGAAGTCAATAAAAGATGGAGAAATGGAATAGGCACAAATATATAGAAGCTGAACAACATAGTCTAAAACAATCAGAGGGTCAAGGAAGAAATTGCCAGAGAAGTCAATAACTACCATAAGCAATTGAAAATGAGAACACAACATAACAAAATGTGCTGGATACAGATAAATCATTGCTGAGAGGGAAATTTATAGTCATAAACCCATACATTAAAAAGGAAGAAGTTGCTAAAAATTTTTTAAAAACCTAATTGCACATCTGTAGAAAGTAGTAAAAGAACAAACTAATAGCAAAGTAAGCAGAAGGAAGGAAATAACAAATATTAGAGCAGAATTAAATGAAATTGAGAATTAAAAAGACATTAGAAAAAATTAACAAAACCAAAAGGAGATTGTTTGAGATTAGTAAAATTGAAAAAATCTTAGTTAGACTAATGAAGAAAAAAAAAGAGAAGATGCAAATAAATAAAATCAGAAAAGAAAGAGGGGATATCACCACTGACCCTACAGAAATGAAGAGTGTCATAAGAGATTACTTTGAAAACTTGTATGCCAACAATATGGGCACTTTAGATGAAATGGACAAATTTCTAGAAACACACAAGCAACCTACATAAAAAAAAAGAAGAAATAGAAGAAGCTGTCATACCACTCACAAGTCATGAGATTGGACTACTCATGAAAAACCTCCCAACCATGAAAATCCCAGGACCAGATGGCTTCACAGGTGAATTTTACCAGTCATTCCAGAAAGCACTTATACCAATCCTACTCAAACTTTTCCAAAAACCTGAAGAGGAGGGTCCATTACCTAACTCATTGTATGATGCCAACATCACCCTACTTCTAAAGCCATAAATAGTTGCTACAAGTAAAGCAAACTAGAGACCAATCAGTCCAATGAACTTAGATGCAACAATCCTCAACAAAATACTTGCTAATCTAATCCTACAACACATCAATCAAATAATACATTGTGATAAATGGGTTTTATCCCTGATATGCAAGGATGGTTCAATATAAATCAATTAATGTAATATATCACATGATGAAATCAAAGGAAAAATAAATCACATAATCATTTCTATCAATGCAGAAAAGGCATTCAACAAAATACATTCTTTTTTAATTAAAAATGCTTCAAATTTAAGAATAAAAGGAAACATTCTCAACATGATGAAAAGTATATATGAAAAACCCACAGTTAACATCATACACAATGGTGAAAGGCTAAAAGCTTTCCCTCTAAGATCTGGAAAAAAACAAGGATGCCAACTGTTATCACTCATGTTTAACATTGTATTAAAAGTAAATGCTACAGCATTTAGGCAAGAAAAAAATAAATAAATGGCATCCAAATTGGAAAGGAAGAAGTAAAATTATCACCATTTTCAGGTGACAAGATCCTATATGTAGAAAGTCCTGGAAAAAGTCTGCATCAAAGCTTCTAGAACTGATAAATGAGTTCGGCAATGTGGCAAGATAAAAGGTAAACACACAAAAATTAGTAGTGTTTCTATACTCTTACGATGAACAACCTGAAGAAGAAATTTTTAAAAAAATTCAATTTATAAGAAGCAACTAAAATAATCAGATATCTAGGAATAAAATTATCTAAGCATCAAAAGGACTCCTACACAGAAAAGTACACAACATTGGTAAAGGAAATAAAAGAACTAAATAAATGGAGGAAAATTTCAGGTTGATGTATCTGAAGACTAAATATAATTAAGATGTCTAAGCTACCCAAATTTATTTACAGATTCAATGTAATACCAATAAAAGTTCCAACAGAATTTTTCACTGAGCTGTAAAAGCAAAGTATCAAATGTACTTGGAAAGGTAAGGGACCCCAAATAGCCAAAAACATTGATAAAGAAAAACAAAATTGGAGGAAACATGCCGACTGCCTTTAAAGTGTACTACAAAGCTACAGGAATTAAATTGCATGGTTTTGGTACAAGGATAGATATACCGATCATTGGAACCAATTTTTGCGTTCAGTTATAGAAACATGCATATTGGGCCAAGTGAGATTTGATAAGTCCACCAAGCCCACACAACTGTGACAAAATAGTTTCTTTAACAAACGGTGCTTGGGGGAACTGGATATCCATATTCTAAAGAATGGAAAAGGATCACCATCTCATGTCCTATAGAAAAGTTGGATGAAAGACCTAAATATAAGAGTTAAGAACATAACTTCCTAGAAAATAATGTAGGGAAGCATATCTGAGATCTTGTAGTAGGCAACATTTTCATAAACTTTACAACCAAAATATGTGCAATGAACAATAAAAAAAGATAAATGAGACAGCCTCCAATTAAAAAAAAATTTGTGCTTCAATGCAGTTTGTCAAGAAAGTGAAAAGGCTGTCTACTCAATGGGATGATATATTTGGATCATCTCTCTGACTAGGCCCTAATAGCCAGCATATATAATGAAATCTTACATCACCATAATACAAAGACAAACAACCTACCAAAAAAATGGGCAAGAGATTTGAATAGACATTTTTCCAAAGAATTATAAATGTCAAATAAGCACATAAAAAGATGCTTGACATCACTAGATATTATGGAAATGCAAATCAAAACTACCATGAGATACCATCTTACACCTATTTGACTTGAGGCTATAAAAAAACAGAGAACTACAAGTGTTGGAGAGGATATGGAGGAAATAGAACCCTTATCTGCTGCTGGTGGGAATGTAGAATGGTGCAGCCACTGTGGAGGATGGTTTGGTGGTACTTTGAAAGCTAAGTATAGAATTGACATATTATTCAGCAATCCCACTATTAGGAATATACCCAAAATAAAGGAAAACATGCAGTGAACAGATATATGCATGAAATTTTCCTCCCAAAGGTGATATGCATTTTTTTCCAATATTTTTCTTTAATTTTTTATTTATTTATTGAAGTATATCACTCATACATAAACATACATAAACAATAAGTGTATAGCAATACTTGTGACCTTGCAAAACAAACATACATAACATCATACAGTGCACACATACCTCACCCTACCACAAATACGATGCATTGTTGTTAAACATTTTTAACTAATGATTAAAGAGCATCCTCAAAATATCACTACTAACCAAATTGTTCATCACAACATTATTCACAATTGTTAAAAATTGGAAGGAACCCAAATATCCTTCAATGGATGAATGGATAAACAAAACGTGGTATGGTATACATATATTTTGAAATATTACTCAGATGTAATAATGAATGAATTATTGACACATGTGACAACATGGATTAATTTCAAAGGCTTTATGTTGAGAAAAGTAAGCTACCACTAAACTACAAATATTGCATGATCTCAATGATATGAACTAAGGATATTATGCAGACTCACAGATGTAGAGTCTGAAAAATGGGTTACTAGGAGATAGAAAGGGAGTAGAGAGTGTTGAGCTGAGGCTCATTCTGTGCAGAATCTATGATAAGGTGATTGGGGGAGGTTTGACAGAGAATGTGGGTGATGGTGCAATGATTTGAATTTGGTGGAGGGTGCAGGAATATGAGGGTCAGCAGGGTTGAGGGCAGGATTGCGCTATCCATAGAAATGAGGGGAAGTATGTAGGAAGGAATAGGGTTAATTAACGGGAAGTAGAGGCATGTGGTTGAGAATAAAATTGTGAGTGTTTTTTGACAGCTATGGCAGGGGAGGGTCACTGATGCAAGGTGTTGGTGGTAGGGGTATTTGTGGAGAAAAGTGCACCAAGGGCATGCCTCCATGGAACATGTATGGGTTCATGAGGTCATATTGTTTTATCTCAGTGGGTAGAAACCCACACAATAACCAACTAAAGATTAAATTCCAATTCTGGGGAGTCCACCTACATTCTCTAATAAAGTGACAAGAAGGTCTAGAAAACATAGGCATTGACTAATACAAGAAAGTAGAACAATACCCCAAGCCCTCGATATTAATGCTTGTACTTAGGGACCTTATTTCTGTAAAATTGAAAGTTAGCCTAATAGTATCTATTGCCTAAGAGTTATCTCTTGAAATCCATCTTGTTCCTCAAATGTGGCCTCCTTTAAGCCAAATTCAGCAAATAAATGTACTACCTTCTCCCTGGCTTGGGGCATGTCTCCTGGGGATGATCTTCCATGGTACTGTGGAATTAATTTCAAGTGCCAAGCAGCAATCCTTTTGGAATAAGACCTTGACTAAAAAGGGAGAAAATTAAATACAAAAGATTTTTTATGGCTGAGAGATTTCAAAGAGAATCTTACAGTCATTCAAGAGGTTATGCATAGGCACATCTCAGGTGGTCCTTACTAACTACCACAGTAAACAAAACCTGAAATGGGGGCACTCCTGAGGGCTCTAGAGACATCTGGACACTATAGATAAGGCACAGAACTCCATGAAATCAGCACCCCATCAGTGGGCCTTACTTTCGCATATATGATAACCTAATTTCCCAGTGTAAAAGAGGTAGAATCATTTATAATTTCCCTACACATGACTCTTCTACCACTTTTATTTGAACCTATAATTAGCAATTTACCCATTAAATATATTTCACAGTGACTTAATACTTCAGTCTATTTATATGCCAGTTGAACTCTGAATCTTAGCAATCACAGTCATCACCTACACTCCAGTTCATCAGACTCATTCAGGACAAGTAGCAAAATGATGATGATGGACAATCACCATCCCAAAAAGCAGAGTCTATAACTGCAAGTGAAACATTTCCTTCCATTTGCTCCACAAGATCTAAACCTTTTCTCAATCTGAAGCAGAATCACCATCCCAAAATCCTCAAGATTGAGGAAAGAACAAACATAAGGGGGAATGCAACTATGGACCAATGACATCTTATTATTTTTGTAGTTATGGAAGTACTTGTAACATTGGTATAAATATAGTGGTCACCAGAAGTAATAAAGGGAGTGGGAGGGAAGAATAAGTGGAATATAGGGCATATATGGGGCAATGGAATTGTTCTGATTATATTTCAATGACAAATACAGGCCATTATACATTTTGTCAAAACTTATAAATTGTACAGTTCATAGTGTAAACCATAATGTAAACTATAGACCATGGTTAGCAGCAATGTTAAATATTTGCTAATCAATTATATAAAATATACCACACTAATGAAAGATATTAAAAAAATTGAGGAAAATGTCAAAGGAAGGCGGGTGGGGTATGTGGAACCCATTATATTTTTAATATAACTTCTCTGTAATCTAAAACTTCCTTAAAAATAAAGTTTACAAATTGAAGGATGTGAAAGGAGAAACAAATATTTCTATATTAATAATAAGGTAATGTAGCAGTTTGATATACTTCTGAATTCCAAAAATAGATACTGGATTATGCTTGTAAACTGGTCTTTTCATCTGGGCATGATTAAGATATGATTAGGGCTGTGATTGGGACACATCAGTGAGGCATTGAGCCCCACCCCTTGGTGGGTAGGGAATCAAGCATAAAAGACACGGCAAAGAACAGAGTTGGAGTTTTTTGGATATTGGAGTTCTAATGCTGAGTTTTAATGCTGGAGCCAAGGGAAATAAGCACACAGAGGAATTGGTGGTGAGAAAGGAGAGAAGGCCCTGGGAAAAGAGATGAGCTGTTCTCTTGACAGTTCAGAGCTGGTCTTGTGGAGGAAAAAGAGGAGATGAGCCCAGAGAGAAACGGAGCCCCAGAAAGAGAGGAACCCAAGAAGCCTAAACCCTGTCAAATGTCAGCAGCTGTCTTGCTCCAACACATGGCAACAGACTTTGGTGACAGAAGTAAATTATACTTTATGGTCTGGTAACTGTGGGCTTCTACCTCAAATACGCTTTATGAAAGCCAGTCAATTTCTGATATTTTGCATTAGCACCCTTTGGCTGACTAATACAGAATTTGGTACTGAGGAGTGGGGAAGTGCTTTTGCAATTACCAAGATGTTGGAACAGTTTTATAAATGGGTAAGGGGTATTTTTTGGAGGAATTGTGAAATGCTTGATGGAAAAGGCCTAGATCTCTTTGAGGAGACTGTTGTTAGTAATGTGGATGCTGAAGAGATGTTTTATGATGCCTTAGAAATAAATGATGAAACTATTACTGGAAACTGGAGGAAAGGTGATCCATGCTTTAAAGTTGCGGAGAATTTAGCAAGATTAACTATTGGTGTTTTATGGAAGACAGAACTTGAAAATGGCGAACCTGGGCATTTAGCTGAAGAATTTTCCAAGGTAAACCCAGAGAAAGCGGGTTGACTTCTCCTTGCAGCTTATAGCAGAATGCTAGATAAGAGAAATACGCTGATGATTGAACTATTGATCACAAAGAAAACAGAGACTGATTCTGGAAATTCCAAGCCTTTGGAAAACAAGCTCCCAAAGGACAGTGCCCCATCTATGGAATTGCCTAAACTTGAAACTTGTAAATCAGGATTGAAAATGCAGTTATCTAGGAATGAGTTGTGGAAAGTCTTACTGTCTGATGGCTTGGACCCTTGCTTCCTGCAAGCTAAATGAACAAGATTTTTGAGAGTGCTGTATGAACAAAACCACTGTCAGCTTGGACTGAAAGGGACATGGAAAGGAGAAACAGCTTTATGTGGAAAACCATGGAAGCTGAGATCTGGAATTAAGAACCTCGCCTTGGGCCAAGAGAGGAACCCCATTCATGTGTACAGAGAGGGTGAGTTTGCCCTGGTAGTTGAAGTGGGTGGATGTTCCTACCCTATGTTCTGGGAAAGTTTTACTACCCCAAGGTACAGAGATGGTGGAGTACATTCCTCATGGATTAGGGTGGTTAAGGTCACCACCCCATAGGTCTGAGAGGGGTGTGCCTGTCCCCCATGGATTAGGGAAGTCCAGGTGGTCAACTCATTGCTCTGAGAGGGTTGAGCCTGTATGCCAAAAGTTAGGGAAGGACAGATGGTCAACTCATTGCTCTGAAAGGGTTGACCTTGTATGCCAAAGTTTAGGTGGAATGTTTTCCTCACCTAACTGTACTATGGGGAATAAGACTCTAACCCAAAGATTGGGTAAGGTGTGGCAATCACCCCAACACTCTTGGAGGGTGAGGTCCAGAGCTTGGTTGACACCCAGGTGCTTGATGACGGTGGAACCAAGAAAATGGCCATTGGGCAAGCCAGCAGAAAGTGTGGGTCTCCATGTGGCCCCAGGAAGAAGAAATCATCATCTTAAGAATGACTCTCAAACATTGAAAGTGAATGGAGGATGCCTTGCAGGTTTACTAACTGTAGAGGACCCATGACTCATGTTTCCCTCCCAATTTCTCCTTATGGTAAGGAAAATGTTTATCCTTTGTCTTTCCATTTGTGTATTGGAAGCAGATAAATTGTTTTGTAAGTTTCAGATGTCTCCAGCAGATGGGACTTTGCCCCAAGACAAACTGTATTTCTTTAAACTGATTATGTTATGATTTTGTGCTTGCATTGTTGCTGATTTAAGGTATTTTGAATATTGTAATGTATTTTTGGAATTCAGAGGGTGGAGTGGTAACAGTTTAATATAGTTATGAATTCCAAAAATAGATATTGCTTTATGCTTGTAAACTGGTCTGTTCCTCTGGGCGTTATTCAATTATGACTAGGGCTTTGATTGGGCCATGTCAGTAGAACATTGAGCCCCGCCGCTTGGTGAGTGGGGAATCAAAGATAAAAGACATGGCAAAGACAGAATTGGAATTTTTCTGATCCCGATTTTTAATGCTGGAGCCTGGGGAAGTAAGCACACAGAGGAGCTCAGTCATGAGGAAGGAGAGAAGGCTCCAGGAAAGGAGATGAGCTGTTCCCTTGACAGTTCACATCTGGCCTTGTGGAGAGAGGCAAAGTCTAGGAAACCTCATAGGCTACAGCTGACCTTGTGGAGGAAACAGAGGAGCTGAGCCCGGAGAGAAAGAGAGCCCTGGGAAGAAAGAAATCCAAGAAGCCTGAACCCTAGCAAACATCGGCAGCTGTTTTGCTCCAACGCGTGGCAACAGACGTTTGTGAAGGAAGTAACTTATGCTTTATAGCCTGGTACCCCAAATAAATACCGTTTTTGAAAGCCAACCGATTTTTGGTATTTTGCATTAGCACCTCATTGGCTGACTAATACAGATACTTTAATACACAGCTATAAAAATGGTTAAAAAATATGGACAGAAGGTCAATAAGGAAAAGAAGACTTAAGTTATACTCATGATACACTAAAACAACTAGATCTGACATACATATACAAGACTTCATTCAAGAGCAGCAGAGTACACATTCTCTAGTGTATGTGGATCACTATCAGGACAGAGCATATAGTATGGGTAACAAAACAATTTTCAATAAATTCAAAACTATTGAAAACATACAATGTATCTTCTCTGATGACAAAGAAATGAGACTAGAAATTGATAACAGGAGATTATAAAATTTTTTTAAAAATATGTGGAAATGGAGTAAAATACTCCTTTTCTTTTATCTTTTTCTTTTTATTAGAGAAGTTGTGGGTTTTCAGATAAAGCATGTATAAAATAAATGATTCCAAATACCACCCTATTATTATTTCCTTGCATTAGTATGGTACACTGATTAAAACTGATAAAATCACAGTTGTATAACTGTGCTATTAAATATAGTCCATGGTTTAAGTTTGTGCTCACTGTTTGTGTAGTGAAGGTCAATTGATTTTTAAAATTTTTTTCCACTATCGTATTTACAACTGAACATTTTCTCTTCTAATCAAATTTAGATATATATTTCAGTGTTGTCACTTATGTTCACAACATATTGTGCTGCCATCACCATCACCTATTACCAAAATATATCCATTGTTCCAAAAAGCAACTCTGTACATTTTAAGCGTTTACTCTCTATTCTCCATTCCTACTCTATCCTGTGGTAACCTATTGTTTTAATTTTCTAAAGGCTGCCAAGGCAGTATACCAGAAATGGGGTGATTTTTACAATCAGGATTTATTAACCCACAGGCTAACAGTTCCAAGCCTGAGAAAAATGGTCAAATCAACATAACAGCATTTGTCTCTTCCTGAAAACTGTCAATGGGCAGTCCTTGACTCCTCTATCACAATCTGTAGGTCTCTGCCTTCTTCTCTGGCTCCACTGCTCTCAGCTTCTAGCTTCTCTTTCTGTGACTTTCTTTCTCAGCCTCCATAGATTACTCTCTCATGTCCTGTGGCATTTTCTCTCTTGTGCACTCTGTCAATTTAAGCTTCGGACTTCTGGGATATCTCCTATAAGCTTCTGGGTGTATTTCTTTGCATCTGCAGCCTTTTTTCTCTGTATACTCATCCAACTTATAAGGGGCTACTATAAGAGGATTAAGTTCCACCCTGACATACACCTCACTAAAGTAATCTAATTAAATGGCCCTTAAGGCACATAATCAAAATTCCCCACCTATATTAGGTTCACAGGCAAAGAAATGGCTTAATTTAAGAACATAATTTTCTGGGATGCACAAAAGAATCAAATTACAACATTCTACCCTCGGGAATTCCAAAATTTATGTTCTTTCCTTATGAAAAATACATTCTTTGTCTTACAATATTTCAAAAGCCTTAAATCATTTCAGGAACAGTATTAAGTATCACGTCTCATCAAAATAAGCTTTAGGTGTGGTCTGTCATGGGGCAAAATTCTTCTCCAGCTATGGATCTGTGAAATTGAGAAAAGAATATTCTGTTTCCAATTTAAAAAGGAAGTAGAGTCATAAGATAAGAATTCCCATTGCCGTAGGAAAATTGGAAGGAGTCAAGGTAAGCAAACAGTTTAAAAAAAACATGCAAGGCATACTCCATTTTCAAAGTATGAGAGCCATCTATAAAATCATGTTTTCTTGTCATCTTTGGGGTCCAGCTGAGCAGTAGCCCAACCTTTTCCAAAGGCTTACCCAGTGGCCATGTTTATGACTCTGCCCTCATAGAGAAACTGAGTAGTGGCTGAACTCCAGGCCTCACCCTCCAAGAACACTGGGTTGATGGACAAACTCTCTCCAATCTCCAGGTCACAGGTTTAATCCTTTTAGGATAGTTGGGTGACAGCCTTACTCTCCTCAATACATGGGGAATATACTCCACACTCTCTTAAACCTGGGACTTTCAATCACATTCAGACAAAAAGACTGTCTTTTAATCATAAATTATAAGAATTCCCTGATCTGGCATCCTGGATTTGCACTTTTTTAAACACTCCATATAGCCAATATTGCTGTACTGTTTCTGATTGTCTTATGGTTTTTTTTCCTAGCTCTCCCTTAACAAATTAAAACAAGTTGGGTGGTTTTAAAGAGAAGAAATTCATTGTTCCACTATTCTGGAGACTGGATGTCTGAAATCAACCTGCCAGCAAAGCCATGCTCTCCCAAAAGATCTAGGAAAGGATGCTTCCTTGCCTTTTCCTAGATTCTGGTGACCACTGACAACTTGCTTTACCTTGGCTTGTGACAACATAACTCCAATCTCTGCCTCTTTCCACATAGCCTTCTCCCTTGTATCTCATTGTGTCTCTAAATATTCATTTTCTTTTAAGGACAACAGTCATATTGAGTTAGCATCCAACCTGAATGAGTTTGGCTTTATCTTAAATTACATCTTCAATGACTCTATTTTTAATAAGGTTACATTCAAAGGACTCCAGGTTAGGACTCCAATAAGTCTTTGTAGGTGACACAACTCAATCCACAACACTGTTTTTCAAGAACTTTTGCCTGAGGACTTTAAAAATGTTAGCTGCTTACACCTAGAGGTTTCCCACAAATCCTTACTAGGTCATTTCTTTACTTTCACCAGATCTTGATTCCTATATCACCTTCTCAATGAGCCCTTTCTAAATTGATATTTGAATTTCATCCTTTATTCCTGTTATTTTATTCTCCTTGGCAGTTGCCAGTGTCTAAAATAACATAATTCTATTAATTACATTATATAATTTTTATCTTCCCCACAAGAATGTGGTTTATTAGAACAATGATTTTGTCTTTACTTAGTCATACTTGCAGCAATTAGCACTTCCTCAAAAATTTACTCATCCAGTAAATATCTCTGGACTCAGTAAAGGAATAGAGGTAGTCAAATCATTTGTTGGAAGGGATCATTTTGTGCATATCAACAAACATCTCCAATGACCACTTCAACAGCAAATTGTTCATATCTAACCAAGGCCAAGGCAGTAAAAGAAGCTGTAGCAAGAGCAGCAAATTTCCAGAGAATGAAAAAGGAGGAAAGGTTACAGGTGCAGGAGAAAAGATGTACACTGAGGTGGAAATAGAGGCACTTGCAGCAGCAAGTCTGGCTACTACAGAGGTGTAGATGTTTAGAAATAGCAGAGCCACTGAACACTTCCTGGTGTTAATTGTGACACCAGAACCCCAAGAAATGAATAAGATATGCATGCATGTGGCAAAAGGAAAGAAGGAGTGGTTTCAGACAACTCTAGCACCAAATAAATAAATGACATTTTATGTAAGTGGAAGGAAGCCATGTACATAGAGCTGCTGTTCCAACTGCTATAGAGAGAAAAAGGAGCAACGGATCTTTATCTGATTGCTTCCTGTCAACAACCATCAAACAGGACCTCTTTCTTAATAATAGGCCTTCTTTCTTTATTCCCCTGTTGGGACACTGAGTATACTAGGAATCAGCCCCAGGGCCTAAGAACCTTTCATCTAATGGGTCATTTAATTCAATGAATATTTCTTTTTGTGTGTATGAATAAGCTTAAAAATGAGTGATTTTTTTCTAGCTTTCCAATGCCCAGTTTAGGTGTGTTGTTTCTGAGGGTACATTGCTCAGCACACTTATGTAAACTGGATTTTACCTACCTACACATGACCCCTGTCTAATCATTTCTGAGGACCAGATTCTAAATTCCTTTTGAGTATAGAGGAATCTTTTCTCTTCGTATTTCCTGGAATGACTACATGAGGACATTAATCCATTAGGTAGGATTGACCAAGACAGCAGGGTAGGAAGCTTTAGAGTGATTTTTTCCTACAGACTCTTTGAACAAATAGCAAAAACCATCATATACATCTTCCTCAAATCTCTAAAAAACACTGAATGGGTTGCAGCAACTGTGAGAGTTATGAATAAAGAAAATACAACGTTAAAAACAGTAGGAAAATCTCATGGTATCTTTGATTACCCAACCTCCCTACTCACCTCACAGCAATATGGATCAAGTTTGTCCTCCCCTCATCCTGTACCAGAGGTTGCAATTTGTATCAGTTTCTTAGGGATATTATAGCAGATATTATAAAATGAGTTAAACAATGGGAATTTATTACCTTACAGTTTGAGGTTGTGAGAATGTCCAAATGAAGACATCATCTACGTGATGCTTTCTCCATAAAGACCAATTAATGGTAATCCTTGGCTCCTCTGCCACATGCCTAGGCAAATGGCTGCATTTGCTTGACTCTCCCTTTTCTTCTGGGTTCTGTTAATTTTAGATTCTTGCTCCTATGGCTTCTCTCTCTCTCTCTCCCCATGCGTTATAAAAAAAGACTCCAGTAAAAGGATTAAGACTCATCCAGATTGAGATGAGTTACACCCTAACTGAAGCATTTTTATCAAAAGGCCCTACATCCAATGGATTTATATCCACAAGAATGGGATATTTTTAAGAACATATTTTTCTGTTGTACATACATGTTCAAGCCTTCACACAGAGAAACCTTTGTGTGTATACAAGATTGCGCTCCTTCCCTGCCAGTCTATCAGGTGGCATCCTGAATAAGGAAAATCCTCTTAGGCTTGTCCTCTCAGAACTGCTTCTGCAAGCAGAAGTAGATTGCTGATAGCTAAAGCAGTGTAAGAAACAATTAAGTTACAGTGACCAGGAGCAAAATAGTATATGCTTCATATGTTATAAAGCATACAGAAGGAGGTGATAGTCTATTTAATGGGGAGGAAAAGCGACATTTGAATTCCTGTTAATGGGATAATTCCTTAGACCATGAGCAAGCACAAGCCCAGGACAGGATGCAGGTTCATAAAAGATGGAGTGGACACTGCAACTACACATTCTTCTCAGGCAGAATATTATGATAAGAGGGCTAAACATTGAAGGAGTGTACTAGCCAACACAGAGCCAAATGGCAAAAATCTGTTTGTTGTGTTTGATTTATGTTAGCTCTTGTCACACAATGTAATCACTGTCTCACCATTAACTGGAAAAAAATTTAAGAACCAGATAGTTGGGGGACTATATACCGGAAAAATTACTTTAAAATATTAAAATGTACTCTGTGTAACTAAAGATTTTAAGACAGAAAGAAACAAGAAATGATGGCCTATCCACAGGAAAAAAATAAAAATCCAAAAGCCATCAATAAAGAAGACCAGACTTTAGATGTACCAGATAGACTTTTAAAATATGGCCCTCAATAGGCTAAAGAAGATTTTTAAAAAAAGAACTAAAGCATGTCAGGAAAACAATAGATGGATAATTTGAGAATATCAGAAGGCAGGAAATGTGAAGAGGAAACACATAGAAATACTGGGGTTGACAACCATAAATAATTGAAATGAAAATTCCATAGATAAAATTTTATTTTTCTCTCCTGATGACAAATATAGTTTTTAAACAATTCTATTATTCATAGAAAAGATTCCAAATATCTACCTAAAAGGACAGAATTTTATTACTTAAGATATTCTTATTAGAAACAATTAAATAAAAATGTAAATATTGTTAAAATACAAAAATTGACATTGGATTAAAAAAAAAAATCTTACCTCACCAAAACTATAAAAATTCTTTTCCAGCTCTGTAAATAAAATTACAATTTTAATAGTGGGTATACATGTGAATTATAGAGATATAAAAGGATCATAAGGCAATTCTATAGTTAGCTTCCTGAGAACCGCCAAACCGTCCTCCACAATGGCTGGACCATTCTACATTCCCAATAGCAGTGGATAAGGGTTCCCATTCCTCCACATCCTCTCCAACACGTGTAGTCCTCTGGGTTTTTTTTTATTAGCCACCAGTCTAATGGGTGTAAGATGATATATCATTGTAGTTTTGCTTTGTTTTTCCCTAATGGCTACTGATGTTCAACATCTTTTCATAAGTATTTTAGCCATTTGTATTTCATCTTTGGAGAAGTGTCTATTCAAATCACTTGCCCATTTTTCAAATGGGTTGTTTGTCTTTTTATTTTCAAGGTATAGAATTTCTTTATATATACTGGATATTAGGCCCCTATCATATATATGGTTTCCAAATATTTTCTCCCATTGAGTAGGCTGCCTTTTCACTTTCTTGAAAAATTCCTTTGAGGTTCAGTAGTTTTTAATTTGGAAGAGGTCCCATTTCTCTATTTTTTCTTTCATTACTCATGCTTTAGTTGTAAATTTCAAACAGGTTCATATTTGGGAAAAATCATTTTTGAAAAACTAACAAATATCCACAGTTCAATCAATTAAGTACAATTCATTTTATTCAAAATTCTAACAGGTGTTCTGATATTGGTTTCTACCTAACCTCTTTAACACAAGAAACTAGGTTTCCTTGGATAACAGGTTGATTCCAGAACTGTGATGGGGGAAATGCAAGATAATCCTGGAGTCATGTGGTGACACAATATAAATATTTGGAAAAAATGAAAAAAAGGATGAGAAAGTATGGGGCATGGGGACATTTCCAAGAGGCACAAGAGTTCACCATGGCTAATGTGAGAAAAATGTGAGCAACATAATAAATAATGTAAAAATGATATATTGGATTATAACACAGAGTTAATTAAATGTACATAAATTCATACTTATATGATACTGATATGAATGAAGAAATACAGGACCAAATAAATGGGATGAGAAAAAAATGTTACATTTTTTCATAATTATTTAATATTCTATGAGATGTTAGGAAATATGTACAAAATGCAAATATTTACACTCTGCTGAGGAGAATATAAATTGGTATCTTCTGTGTCTTCTGTGAGTATGAATTTGCACCACAAATTCAGAGAGGAGTTTCGTAATTTCTATCCAGTTGAATTGTGCATGCACAGTAATTCCATTTCCAGAAATACAAAAATTCTAGAGATATGTACTTTATGTATGCAGAATTCTATGCACAAAAGTGCTCAAAATATTATTGATTTGCAATTTTCTTGTCCTGGAATATCTTCATTAAATTTTGAAGCCATGTTTATACTGGATGAACAAAAATGTGTTTAAATCATTTACCTCGTTGACTGTTGTCTGGGAGAAAATGTCCTGGAATATTTTTTAATATACTTACTGACAAACACCTTTCTTTTCTTACATAATTTTCTCTAGAGTTCTTTATACATATATACAAATTACACATGCACATTTTATACTTTATAAAACTTTAAAATCACAAAATGTCTTCAATATAATCAAATTTGTTTCTTTTTCAGAAATGTTAAAATCACTTGCCTACATGGTTTACTGAGTAGCTGTTTTTTGAAAGTAGATTTTAATAAATGTTAGAATATTTAACAAATATTGAAATATTTTCTATTTACCAATGTTGTTGTTTTTGTTATGTTTAAAATTCTTTGGATCATTTTACTTTTTTATCATTTTTTAAAATCAAAGAAATACATGAAAATTTTAGATATAATTTATAAAGTTGATTTAATAGCAGGAACGCTCCAATATTATCTATTCACTAGTCAAACCTAGTTATATTATAAATATAATATATATATATAAAAATATATAAAATATATAATTTATATTATTATAAAGCCAATTTTTTTTATTCAACACTTTAGTAATGATATTTTCCCTAACTCTATTAAATGATATTTTTAATCTTCCCTTTCAAGATTATTTTCATTTTAAAATGCACCATTTCATTTCATTCTATCTTATTTGAGAATCCAGCATATCTAGTCATTACGGAATCTACCTCCACTACATTTTTTTGTGATATTAAACCTTATTAATTTTAGATTCATATTTACAGAAAAATATCAACAAAAGTATAAGGATTTCCCATATAACCTCATACACCCAAACACATAGCTTCATTATTATCAACTTCTTAGATTACTCTGGTGCATTTGTTAAAGTTGATGAATCAATATTGAATTGAAGCATTGCTACTAACCAAAGTCCGTAGTTTATATTATGGTTTACACTCTGTGTTATACAATTCCATATGTCTTAACAAATTCATAATTGACATGTCTATCAGGGCAACATCATACAGAAGATTGTGAGTACCCCAAATATGACCTGTGTTCCACACATTCATCCCTCCTCCTCCCTTCTTAACTACTGGCAACCATGATCTTTATATCAATGCTACACGTTTATTCATTAAAAAGATATTAATTATGATAATAATAAACCTACTTTGGGCTGTGGTTACACTTCCCCCTCATGATTGTTCTTTCCTCAATCTTGAGGCAATTGGGATGATGTCTGCTCTGATATTATGGGGCAGATTGAAGGAATTATTTTGTTTACAGTTGTAGGTTCTCCTTGGTTTTTGGGAAGGGACTTTTCTATCATCATCATTTTATTTTTATAAATGGAAAGTTCAAAGAATGAGAGATTAGGAGTTGGCCACTACTCTGCTGGGATTCAGGGCCCAACCAGCATATGAACAACATGAAATTTAAATCTCTGAGAACTATACTTAACAGGTACTTTGAAAATTATCAGTTCAAATAAAAGGAATAGAAAAATCATGATTAGGAGAATTATAAATTAGAATAGCTATGTTATATTTCCACATAGGGTCTGTCATAGTGGTGCTGATTTCATCAGGCTGTGTGTCTTGCCTCTTGTGTCCAGACACCCCTATATCCTTCAGGAGTGTTTTTGTTTGAGGCTTTTGCTGTTACAGTAAGTGAAATCTGTCTCAGATTTGCATATGTGTAAATTCTGAAATGATCAAATAACTCACTTTGAAATCTCTTAGCCAGAAAAATATTTTTTTTAATTTAATGTATACCCCTTTTGGTCAAGTTCTTTTTCCAAAGGCATGGCTGGTTAGTGCTTGGTAATAATCCCTCAGTGTCAGGGAGAATCATCCCTGGGGTTCATGTCCCACATCAGAGAAAGGTAATATGTTCATTTGAAGAGTTTGGCTTAGAGAGAGGCCACATTCAAATAATAAGCAGATTTCCAGCAGGTAATTCTTA
>JAQZBX010019551.1:0-33708 GCA_029593785.1 Cabassous unicinctus | reverse complement strand
AAAAAAAAAAAAAAGGAAAATAACAAGTGTTGGCAAGGGTGTGAAGAAAGTGGAAGCCTTGTGCAATGCTGGTGGCAAGGTAAAATGGTGTAGCCACTGTGGAAACAGTTTGGTGAGTCCAAACCAAATTTCTAGGTTTAATTTAAAAAATTTTAAAAATTAAACCTAGAAATACCATATAACCCAGCAATTATACTCTTAGGTGTACTGAAAGCAGAGTCTCAAACAGATACTTGTACACTGATATTCCTAGCAGCATTAATCACTATTGCCAAAAGATAGAAACTACCCAGGTGTCCATCAATAGATGAACAGATAAACAAAATGTGGTCTATCCATTCAATGGAATATTATTTAGTCATAAGAAGGAATGAAGTTCTGACACATGCTACAACATGGATGAAAACAACAATGTTGAAAACAATATTATGTTGAGTGAAATAAGCTAGAAGCAAAAGGACAGATAATATATGATTCTACTTATATGAAATATCTAGAACATGTAACTTTATAGAGACAGAAAGTAGGTTAGAGGTTATCAGGGGTTGAGTGAAAGGGGAAAGTAGAATAATTGCTTAATAGAGACAAGTTTCTGTTTGGGATGATGACAAATATTGGATCTAGTGGTGATGGTTGTACAACATTGGGATGTAATTAATGACACTGAATTGTACACTTACAAATGGTTAAAATGGCCAGTTTTATGTTATAGATATTTCATCACAATAAAAAACAAATCTGAACGTACCTTGACTCAGCACCGAGTGGTCAAGCTGGCCACAGTGCCCAGCCCTTGCTACTGCCTCGCACTGAGCTGCCTCCTGCTTGAGTCACCGGAACATGCCTGGCCCTCGGAGACGTGCATTTGTCTCACTGCCCATGCTCAGGGTCACACAAGAACATAATAGACAAGGGGAAAGTGTTGGCTGCAACCTCCTTCAGAGCTATTCTGAACCACTTGTCTCTTCTCACCTTCCTGAAAGAATACGACCTTAATCAGAAGAGCTTTTAATTTAGGCATAAAAAAGAAAACCTGTGAGTACTCAATGAAGTGACCTTCCTGCTATTTGTGGGAGATGAAAAGGAGGAAAGTGGCATTAAGGAACTGAAGAGACAGAGCAGATACGTCAGGCAAGCCACCAAGGAGCACAGCTTCCAGGAGACCCTTACGACAGACCAGGCTTTGAGGAGCACCAGGGGTCTTCTAGAGGGCGGGGGAGGAGGCGAGGATATGCTTAGGATTTGTCACTGTTTTAATGGCACAACTTTCGGTGGATGCTCGAGGTGGATTTTATAAGCTGAATTGTTTCAAAGGTTCTGACAACCACACTTTCCTAACATTTTAACCTTGGGGCCAGAGTGTTAATGTAGATATTGGGACATTAGCAAAGAGGTGTCTGGATTGTAAAGCTCACTTTTATGACACATACTCCATATTTCTAACCACCCTTCTTCCTTTCACTGTGCTAACATGTTCTCTCCATCTTTCCTTTCTTAAATATTTGTTCTACGCCTCTTATTGGGCATGACGTCTGCAGAGGGTTTGAGGGATACCAAGATGAATCTGACATCGTAGGCATGCAAAGAGATCTCAGGACGAGAGGAAGGAAGAGACTACAGAAAAGGGACATGTCAACGTCATGTTAGAGCAAAGCTATGAGAAAGCAGCACCCACTGAACAGGCATGTCTCTTGCCCCTTGGAACATCCTAGAAGACCACATCTGACTGAAGTGGACACATCTGCCTCTGCCGCAGCTGGCTGGGGGTGCAGGAGGCTGCAGCCCTGACTCTCAGTGACATGCGGGCAGGGGGTCTCGGTGGGGAGTGGGGAGCAGGTGGCATGTTCTTCCCTGGCACTCTGCAATGCCAGCTTGCCTGATCCTTTAGGAAACATGCCTGAGGCTTTTTGCGTCAAACACGAATTGAGAGACATTCCTTGGGGAAGCACACAGAGTCCTCCACAGTTGTACGGCTCTGTGTATCACTCCAGAGCAATTTTCGTGAAAAGCGCCCCAGTACTACACAAAGACAGTGAAATGTATGGCCTTGCGATTAGTGGGATCCCAGAGGTGTAAAACCGTCCCCGGACAGTGAAATGCAGTGAGGCATTAACACATCTAGATGCTTCTTTTTGCTTATTGCTGTGCCTCTCTGGCAGTATCACCGTGAACTTACAAGGGCGTCCTGCTCCGGGAAATGCTTTCCTGTTTACTTTCTTGAGGAAAATGTTAGTGCAAAGAGAATGGATGGGCTGGAGCCCAATAAAGCTACCTTCCAATCTAGCGCTCCTTTTTCTAGTTGACAAGTTTGGGAAGGGTACTTTTTGTACCCCCACCTCCCAACTGTAATGCCTAATGGGTGAAAAGGCAGGATGTTATCTCCTTTCCAGAGATGCTGACCCATTAATATCTATACTGTATTCAAAGAGTACTTAGGACACAGGATGTGATCAATTAATTCAAATTTCTTTCCCTGACTCTACTGTTTAATAAATTACATTTTTAAAAAAAATTTTTTTAAAGAGAAAAGGTATAAGTGGAATTGTGATCTATTGACATCTAGCGGAAGAGAAAAAATTAGAAGACCCCAGGAGGGCTAGCCAATCTCTGGAGTGTCGAAGTCACCACCAATTGTTCTGATTATAAAAATCTTAAAATCTTAAGCTTAAAATATCTGAACTGAATCCTTATCTCCAAATCTCTGCCATCTCTCATTTGATCTTGTGAATTTTTCATTCACAAATTCTCTTGGATCAGCCAGATAGTCCCTCCTTTCCCCATTCCTACAGCCACCCTCTTAGCAACAAACAGGGGTCCTCACACCATAGATGAATAAAGACCAGCATCTGGTCAGCCTAGCAAAGATTCCAGCATCTGGTCAACCTAGCAGAGATTCCAGCATCTAGTCTTGTACTCCTGTAGCAGTTTGATATTATGAATTCCAAAAATAGATATTGGATTATGTTTGTAAACTGGTCTTTTCCTCTGGGTGTATTAGATTGTATTAAATTCAGAGGTTTCACTTTTACTTGATTAATGATTAAAGTTTTGATTGGGTCAAGAGAGTAGGACGTTGAGTCCCCGCACCCTTGTTGGGCAGGAACTCACAATAAAATAACTCAGCAGAGGAGTTAGTAGGAGTTTTTTAATTCTGGAGTCCTTGGAAGTAAATACACAGGAGAAGAACACAGAGGAATAGAGACGGTCCATAGACACAGCAGAGGCCCCAGGAAGAGAGAGAGCCTGATAGTCTACAGCTGACCTTGTAGAGAGACCAGAGTAGCAGAACCCGAGAAAGAGGGACCCAGGAGAGAGACAAGACTTATCCCAGCCTACAGCTGAGATTAGAAGAAGCTGGGACCACGGAGCCTTAAGAGGAAGAAGGCTGAACCCTTACGGATGTCAGCAGCCATCTTGCTCCAACACGTGGCAACAGACTTGGTGAGGAAAGTAACTTACGCTTTATGGCCTGGTAACTGTAAGCTTCTACCCCAAATAAATACGCTTTATAAAAGCCAACAGATTTTTGGTATTTTGCACCAGCACCCCTTTAGCTGACTAATACAACTCCCCAAAGTGGGAACTAGACAGGTGGAACCACCCCAACCCTGATTTTTACCGGGATGACCCTGCTCATCTGCTAACTCTTTCATCCCATAACAACCCTACCAGCTGGAAATTTAGTGCCCCATTTTACTGATGAGCAAGTTAAGGCACATAGTTCAAGTTTACCTGGAGAGTAAGGGGGCCGAGCCAGCCTTTAAACACAGTCTTTCTCTACAGTTTGTAAATTTGTGCTGCTAACTGCTCGTCATCCTTGTCAATTTTCTAGTGCCTGTCTGGCTCCTACACACCTACACACACACACACACACACACACACACACACACACAAACTTTGGAGAGCACTTAATATAACTCTCACCAATCCTGTCCAGACAGGCATCATTCATTTTTATGAGAAGACATTAAGCTGTCCTCTCTGAGCTTGTCATATTGTTTGCCTGAATGTGTCACACCCTCTGGCAATTCACCTAGAACAAGCTTCCTGAAATCCAATTCCTGTTAACCCTTTGGCAACATCCAGCAGCTGCGTTGTGCTGGACATACACACTTGCATCAAGGTCAACTTTCAGAACCTCGAGCATCTCACTACCTCCACCCCGAGTACAAGTCACTGTCATCTCCTAGGTTATGGCCAGTGTCTCCTCACTGCTCTTCTAACCCTTGCTTTGCCCTCAGACCCTTTCCACCTGGCCCCACTCTGTTTTCCACATAGCAGTCGGAGTGATCCTGCTAAAGCATAAACCAGACTATGTTACTTTTCAGCGTGGAATCCTCAAAGGGCACCCCATTTCTCTCAGAATAAACTACAACATTCTTGGAATGGACTACAAGTCCAGGCCCACTTCCTCTTGGAATCCACGTCCTACCACCTCACTGGGGAGCAGCCATACAGATCCCTGTCTTGAAGTTCCCCAGGTGCCCAGCTGCCCCTGCCCCAGGGCCTCTGATGAGAAACCCTGTTAGCCCCCCTGCCCCCAACTCTCTGCTCCTGGCAGTTTACTACAGGGGGCTGGCATGACACTCCTGCTATCAACAGGACACAGTCTTACCTCCCGATTGCTTTACCAGTTCAATTTTCCTCCTGGTACTTACAGCCATCTGACATTTACATATCTACTTATTTTTCCTAATCATCTGTCACCTCTCACTAGATTGGAATGTACAGAGAGGGGACAGCCACTGTGTCTATTTTGTTCACTTGATGTATCCTCAACGCAAGAACAGTGCCTGGCCTAAAGTAGGTGTAGATAAATACTTGCTGAATTAATGAAATGCATGTTCATTATTCAAGTAGACTCCATGTAGAGGAGAGCTGAGTTCTGCAAGGGAGAGAAAGGAGGAGGAGGTCAGGCCGGGCCTCTTCTTCATTGCTTCCTTTGGCAGTACAAAAGGCCCAGGTTCTGGGGCCTTCCAGCCTTAGCGACAGCTGAGCAGGCCTGGGGCTCATCCAGCCCTGCTTCAAGCAGCTTATCAGAGGATTTCTTGCAACCCCAGTAATAGGGTCCCTGAGAGCTGTAAATACAAGTTTCTTTGTATTGTTACTTTTCCAGTGATACTTGTGTGCCCTTATGGATTTGTGCTCAAGGACACAGCCTGGCTGGCCGTCCCCTCATCCCATTCCCCACCAGGCCAAGCAGCCACCACATCATTTAGGAATTAGGCAGAGGGCACATGGGAGAGGTATTAGACTCCAGGGGAAAGGGGGCATTCGGAGCATGGAAAGCATGGTCAATATCAGAGTTTTGAAAAACAATGTTATGCAAATTACAGTAAGTGTAACTCGGCAAAACAATCTTTTCTGGAGGAGATATTGAGGCTGGAGGGGGACTATATCATGAGTTTCGTATAATTTTCAAAATAGTATAAAAACATAATTTGCATCTAAATGCATAGTAAACACACACCAAAGTTGTATTTTAACCCATTAATGAGGGAAGTAGTAGGGTGATATTCTAGTTTGCTAGCTGCTCAAAGCAGATACCATGAAATGAGTTGGCTTTAACAACAGGCATTTACTAACTTGGAAGCTTACAGATTGGAGGCTGAAAAAAAAATGTCTAAATCAAGGCATTATCAGACAGTGCTTTCTTCCCAAAGACGGGCCAGTGGCCATCCTGGACTCCCCTGTCACATGACAAGACACATGGCAGCATCTGTTGGTCTCTCCCTTCTCTTCTGGGTTCTGTTGCCTTCAGCTTCTTGCTTCTGTGGCTTTCTCTCTCTCTGAATTTCATTCTCTTATAAAGGACCCCAGGAAGAGGATCAAGACCCATCCGGAGTGAGGTGGGTCACATCTTAATTTCAATCAAGATCATACTTACAATGGGTCCATACCCACAGGAATGGATTAACTTT
The DNA here is from genome assembly GCA_029593785.1 of Cabassous unicinctus. Classification (NCBI taxonomy): domain Eukaryota; kingdom Metazoa; phylum Chordata; class Mammalia; order Cingulata; family Chlamyphoridae; genus Cabassous; species Cabassous unicinctus. Next base: position 27,787 of record JAQZBX010019551.1, on the reverse strand, counting down.
AAGAACATATTTTTCTGGGGTACCTACAGCTTCAAGCCATCACAGATGACAAAGCTGCTTCAAAGAGAATGCAGGCAGTTCTTGCTTTGGCAGCACATGTGCAAAGAGAATACAGGCAATGGATATATTTATATATCCAGTGAAAGAAGGAAAAAAAAAAATCCTCTTGGAATGAAATTGATAAATAGATAGATAACTGGTTAAGGTTTCAACACTAGCAGGGGTCATTTACATTTTTACAGAAGGAGATCATTTGTATCTTCCCTGGGGAAAAAAAATTGCACCTGTGCATAAACAATCACTGCTTAGCTTTCTACAAGTTAACATCTGCTCCTAAAGAGTTGTAAAATGTCTTAATCGTAAATAGTAAGTCAAAGTTACTAGAGTCCACTGGCCCGTGCCAGGCTTGTTTAGGCAGAGCCCTAGCATGACAACGAAGGCCACAGGCACCTCTTTCGTCTTACTTGCAGATTTTGGATACGTTTTTTAACAGGTAGAATCTGTTGGTGCATGTTTTATGTTCACCAAATGTGTTTATGGGCTGAAGGCTGGGGAAGTGTTTGGGACTAAGCTCAGGTGGCATCCCTTTCCATGACCCTAGTCAGAAGTAGCTCTGTGTCCTTTATGCTCCTCTATTTTTGCAGCACCCCTTTGTCTCTGCACTCGGCACTCTATCATAGTTGTTGAAGTGACTATCTCTCCCTCTAGATTCCAGGCACAGAGCTTTCTTGTCCATCTCTGCATCCTCAGCTTCCAGTCCACGGCCTCGGACATCTTAAAGTTCGAGAAATGCTTGTTGAATAACTGCATGATTGAGATGCGATCTGAGCCGACCTGTGAAAAAACGTGACCTTGAGAAAATGGGCGTGCAAAGGTGGTTCAGGGTTCGAGGCAAGGAGCACCGCAAACTCAACAGTTTCCTGTGGCGGGATGTCCTACTTCAAGGAGGGCCAGATTGTGATGGAGTCCAGGCCAGGCAGGCCAGGGGGCTTGTGGACATAAAAAGTACCTTAGGCTCCAGTTCTCTGAAATCTAAAGGAGAGAGGAGACAGCCTCTCTCGCTCTCTGGTTGTTCTCCGTCACACGTGGATCAAGTACACGCCACGGTTCACAGGAACCGGAGGGAGAATGAGGAACACGGGTGCCTCAGAACGCGAGAGGAGATAGGGGTTCAGCTACAGCTGTCTCTGCAAGCAAACCTCACCCGCGGAGGCTTTGCTTCCTTTAAAAACCCTTCCTGGGTCCACATTGGGGTGACGCCAGGCGCGTCCTCTCGAGCTCCCCCGGCCCTGCAGGTCCGCTCCGAACACCCACATCCCGGCGTCGGAGGCCGGCGAGCGCCTCGCCAGTGCGGAGCCCCAAGTGCGTCCCGAGCGCCTAGGGAGGTTCGCGGGCGCAGCACTCGGAGAGGCGCAGCCACGCCCCCGACCGGGCAGCGCGCGGCCGACTCTCCCGCTCCCGGGGCCCGCGGGCGCGCGTCCAGGAGGGCGTGTCGGTGGGAGCACGCGCGCGGGGCGGGGCGCGGGGCGCGGGGCGGGGCGCGGGGAGGGCTGCGCGGCGCAGGCCGGCCCCGGGCTCCGCCGCCTCGCGCCCCCTGCGCTCCCCGGCCCGGGCTGGAGCTCGCCGCGCCCGCCCACCGCGCCCGCCCGCCATGTGGGGGACGTGCCGCTGACCTGCGCCGGGGACCCCGAGAGCCGGGCGCGCCCGGAGAGGACGCGGAGGAGCCATGAGCCGCCTGCCCGGGAGGGTCGCGGCGCTGCTGCTCGGGCTGCTCGTGGAGGTAGGGGCCGGGGCCGGGGCCGCCGGGGGCGCCTCTCAGATGCGCTCCCGGAGCTGGAACAATGCGGGGAGCCGAGGGGGCGCCGCAGTCGGAGGCGTCCCGGGGGGAGACTTGGGGAGAGCCGGGAAGGTCGAGCAGCTGAGACCCTCAGCCCGCGGACCTGCGTGGGTCGGGGCGATTTGGAGGGTGTTAGGGACCCCGGTGGCAGGGACACGCACCGGCCCCTCCCGGTCCTTCCCCTCTGCCTCCTCCGCCCCAGAGCTTAGTTCTAGCGCTGCTCGCTCGCGTCTGGAGGACTCGGGAGTCACCTTTGTGCGCAGCACCCCCGCCCCCCCCACCCCGCCGTCGAGGGCCTGGGGTCGGATGGGGGGGGGTACAGGGGACCCCGGAAGCAGCCCAGGCGTGGAGGGCCCCGGGTGCCGAATGATTCGGGGTTGCAGCGTGTTGGCCGGGGTTTGGGGGGGGGGGTGCCAGCGGGCGGAGGTGAAGTTGGGAAATGTCATGGGAATGCCAAGGAAATACCAGGCATAAGCTAAAGGAGGGAGAATTTCTGTTGTGAAAACGAAACAGTCTTCAGATGCGAGAGGAAAATTCCACGTAGCGCCGGGGTGGAGGATGTGAGACGCTGAAGGCGAGAGATGGAACTTGTTGAGCCGATTGAGGGTGGAAGCGCCCGGCAAATGACAGCCAGCCTCGTGGGACCTGAGGCTGCCCCTGGGTGGAAAGTCGCACCCTCTGATGGAGGGCCCACCCCTTCTTGCTAAAGCGCGTTCTTTTAAAATTGGGTCTGAATTGGGGCTGGTTGCAGTTCTCTACTCAGTTTAGTTATTTTGAAGGAAATTTGCGTTGAATTAATGGAGTCAAAGTAAATGGGTAATGAGGGGTATCTTAGGTCTCTTTCCGTCCTTTGTATTTGAGTGGGTTGTGAAACTCTTTTCTCTAAAAGGCGGAGGTGAATGCTGGAAATGGCTACTCGTGTTCTCCGTTTAATTATTAAATGGTTAAATTATTAAACAATTATTAAAAATAATTGTTACAAAATATTGGGGGCGGGGCGGGAAATCTTAGCTCCCCTGGAAGGACGGTCAGTGGAGAAGTTTTCTCCTTGTCCAGGCACTGACATGGCAAAGACTTCCTGTTTCTCTTGGAAACGTCCCTCCGGCTTGGTATTTAATGTTTTTGTGGAGTGCCTCTTGCTTGCATTCTTTCCATTTGCTCAGAATTTGAAAACCTTAGGAATCACATCCCCTCGGTGACTCACCAGGCAGAACAACGAAGTGAATCAGACCACGATTGACATAAAAAACAACTGTGGGTGTGCCCTGATGCCTTCACACCTAGGCAAGCAGGCCCCCTCCCCTTTTATTTTTCACCCCAGACCTTAATGAAATTATCTACATTGCCGCTCTTCTGTTTGTGTTCATTTACCTTCTCCTGCTGGGGTACCCTGCCCTGTATATAAGCTGCACAGCCTCGAGAATTCACTTCTTTCCAAAACAGCTGTTTTGTCAGATAGGAATTTATCATCTTAATACAGGGAGTTCAGATCCTGACTAAAAGGTTGAAATGATCTTAAGGGCAGAACTCTGATATAAAACGGAAACCTGGGTGACTAATGTGATGTCTTCACAAAGCAGACATCTGGGTGCCTGGCCATTTTGCTGTCAGCTGGTGGTTTTGCGTGGTAGCGCACTTTTAAGTGATGATTCTCCTGAGCACTTGTTTTGCCCATGGCCCAGAGGAGTCTCTTTGAGGAATTAAGGAGATGTCTTTACTATGCATCACATGATGCTTTCTGTGTGAGATTTATATCTGAGGAATTGTAAGCTTACAGTGGTTGCTCTGAATCTATTTTATCAAAACACCTGGATGGCTTTTGGAGTCCCGAATCTCACCCACAAATGTGCAGTTATGGATGCTGTTCTTTCCAGGAGGCAGATTGTTGTCTTCAAGCTGAGAGGGTGAAAACAACTGAGGGAGATCCCGGGTGGCTGCAGCGTGGGGCATTTGTCTGGGTTTCTTTGTTCTGCTTGAGCTGGTTTCATTGTATAAATGTGTGGTGTCCCTGATCGTAAAACACCTGGAGCCCTCCTGGCAGTGGCTTTCGTCCCCTAGGCACTCTGTCCTCAGCCCAAACCACCTGCGGAATCGCCCAGGGTGTTTTCTAGGCTAGGGAGAGGCCCTTGAGTAGGGAGGGAATCTAAAAACAGTGTTTTGAGAAGGACGTCCCTTCCCTGCCCCATTATCCCTTTATAGAAATGTACATACAGACTGCATGCTTCAGCAGACATTTAGAGAGTGCTTACCCTGGGCCAAGCACTGTCTTAAGCTTGTTACCTATGTTAACTCATTAATCCCTGTCACTTATTGAGTTTAGTTCCGTTCTTCTTTCATTTCAGTTGGGGGATGTTAAATAATTTGTCCAAAGTCAGACTGCAGTCCAGTATGAGGGCTTGGAGCTTTAACCCCAGGAGGTCTGGGTGCCATGGGCACCCCTCGCCGTTTTGCCCTGCGGCCTGTCAGCTGGCACACGGTGTGTCCTGAGGACGGTGGGCTTGAATTGGTGTGCATCCCCCGAAGCAGGTGAGCCACACAGCGCCCCCTGGGATCTCAGTCAGCCTCCCTTAGGGGACCATATACTTTACCATCCAAACACGGTGCCTTTGAGAATTAGCGCAGGCGCTGCTAACTGCCTGGGCAGTGAGCATCTGCAGGACTGCTGGGCACCCCGGTTGTGTGCTCCCCCTGCACCCCACGCCGGGGTTTTCATCAGGAGCAGGCCATCTTCCCAGAGGGCTCTTGGGAGCTCATTATGGAAGTGACCTTTCCTGTCTCTTAACTCTTGAGTTTCCTGTGAATTTCATGGGAAACCACTGAGGACCTTTACTTCATCTTCCCCTTCCCGGTCACTCCGTGTGAGCTGGCTAAATCCAGGGCCCTGGGCCACGAGGTGAAAGATGTGAGGGGCGGCTATGGGCTCTAGTTCTTAGGAAGACGGGAAGCCCAAAGCCTTTTTGGCTCATACAGTTCTCAGTCAGGTTCTTTGCTTCTGTGCTGCCAGCTGCCTTACGTGAGATCCTTCAAACAATCCCCGGCAGGGCGAATGACATTATTGAGCCACCTCTTAGTAGCCAGGGTAAAAATAATCCCCGGTGGCCTTCACCGGGCCACGGCAGCAGCTTAGAAACCGAAAGAAAAAGTGTTCAAACCGTCCCGTGCTGTAGTTGCGCATGGGGAGTAATTAGGCTTCGCTCGTATACCCCTCCCCTGGGCTTTCATCAGAGTGTGTTGTTTTCTAGATATTGCTCCTGGAGTCTCTTTCTAGAGGGTAGATTGTTGACACTTTGGAAACATACTTAGTATTGTTTGAAGGACTCTGTTCTTCTTGAAGCGAGCGGTGTATGCTGGACGCTCTTTAGAGTAAAACGCCAATGCTGGAGTCAGCTCTTGTGAACACCATCATTTTGTTGAAAGCCCAGGATTTACTATGTCTGGAGTTCTTTCTGACCCTCCCCTCAAGCCAAACGCCGGAAACCTCTAAGTACAGATGCTTTGAGCTTCAGGGGGGCTCGGCTTCAGAGCAGCTCTCCATGGGATAGGAAAAGAGGGGTCCTCTCGTAGAGAGAGGGTTGGGAAGTGAATGTTACATTGTGAGACTGGGGATAATCAGGAGGTTACTGAACATTTTCTAAAGACCTATGTATTTTGAGGCCTGGGAGTCTGGAAATGAGAACCAAGTTATGTGTAAGGGTGTTTTTTGTCTCTTGCCAAATATTTTTAGTGCCCTGGAATTCCAGTGCATGTGGCAGCCCCTGGCTGCCAATTTTCTGAAATAAACCTTTTCAACCCTCCCACTCTTCAGAGTTTTTAGAATCTGAGCACCATGCAATTTGAGTGAAAAAGAAACCTGTAGGGAGTTAGTTATCTCCAGATGCTTCTTGGAAGGATGGGTACTGATGGGTGAGAAGTGGCAGTGATAAATGGGCAGGTGGAGAGGCCTGGGTGTGCGCGGAAGGCTAAGCGGCCATTGGGGCCAGATTTGGGCCTCTGACTTTTGGCTTGTGCATCACTATAGAGGCTCACTGAGGGAAGTGACTCTAGAAGTAAGTGGCCAGGACAGGGTTAGTGTAGTGGAGAGGCTGGGGTAGTGGCCATCTGATTGACCAGCCCTGGGAGGGCCATTTTCATGGAAAATGGCAAACAAATATGCTTCTCAAATGTCTCCCTCTCATGGGGCCTGGCTTGACGATGCCTCTTTAAAAAGCACCCCATTTCCCCTCCTGGTTCACCTAACTCTGACCAATCCCCCACCCATTCCTTTTACCTTCCAGATGTGATGGAATTTACTTCCCATCACATGAGCACTGTAGAGGCAGGGATTTTGATCCATTTTGTTAATTGAAACGCCCCAAGCTCCTTGAAAAGGAGCATATACTAGGAACTCATATTTGAATGAATATTATCACTTGGTCATGGCCCTGGAGGAAGGAGCTGGGGGGTCTGTAACAGGAGAGAGGATGGTAATTGATTAGCTATGGCCCCCCGGGAAGGGTGGGGGGAACCTGTGGTAGGTACTTCTGGAATTAGAGCTGATCTATGTTGGAATACCTCCAGTGATAGAAACTCACTCTCTCAAGACAAAGTATCAACTTTTTGGACAACTCTGATTGTTAAAGTTTTCTGTTATATCAAGAGAAATATTTCTGCCTGGCCCTAGTTCTACACTGCAGGGCTCTTCGGAAGAAATGTAATTACTAGGACAGCCCTTCAAACATTTGAACACAACTGATACAGCCCCCAGTAAGTGTGTTCTTCTCCAGGTTTTATTTCCTTCATGTCATTCCTCCCTCGATATGGCATTGACTCATCTCGGCATCCTCATAGCTGCCCTTTGAAAGCTCTGCTGAACTGGATATTTTGCAGGAAATCCTCATTATCTAAGAAATAATTGGTTCTAGAGAAGGGCACTGAAAGTGAATCCACTTAAAATGGATTTCATAGTTACCCGTTTCATAGTTACTCAGATTTTCATAGTTACTAGTGGGAAAAGGTTTGTTTGAGATGGTATTTTGAAAAGCAAAGCTGGAATTATATAAAAAAAAAAAAAAAGAGAAGTGTGTTTTATCCTGAGTACTCAATTTTAGAATTATGGGTCAATTTTTTCGGGGATAGTGGAATTTTTCTGACAAAATGCTCTGATGTATAATAGGATATTCTTCACTTGACACTGGATTTTATTGCCATGATTATAATGAGAGGTTTTTGTTGTGTTTTTTTTTTTAAAGAAGTATTTGCTTTAGCCATCAACCCCCTCTCCCCACAGATTTTTATTAAACTCACTCTCCTTTGGGTTTTCGTTTTTTAATGGCCTACCTGCCAGGCTCTCTTTTGTCACTTTCATTGACTTCATAAGATACCATGTCTTTGTGAGATGCCATCCATAGGTGTGAAATTCTGTGTTGTCCTCCCCTGTGATCAGAGATTGATTGTGGACCTGCTGGTGTCAAGTGGGCCAAGGTGTTCACATGCTATTTTACCTGGAATGAGTTCAGTGGTGAATATTTTTGTCATGAAATTTTCGCTGGTGACAATGTTGAGTTTTACCTGAACTCTGTGATCCTGGAACTTCTCATCTTGGCTAGACATTAGGCAGGCTTCCTCTCTAGGCCTTTGCCCTCCATCACCTTGGCCCAGGTTCCACCTGGCTTAGAAGGTAAACTCAGGAGATAACATCATGTCACTGACACACCCCGTTGCTTTCCCTCCAGTCCTCTTCCATTAGCTCATCCCAGGCCTTAAAACCTCTCCTGCCTCGAAATACAGGGGCTTTTTTGGGACTTGGGGGTTGTCATGAGTGGCATTGTGGCAACAGATGTAGGCCATTTTACATCAGCATATACCACGCAGAACTGTGTGGGAGAGAGGGTGGTCTATGATGTGAAATGCGGTCTATGCTTGGTGGCAAGGCCCCAGGATGTGTATATCCGTTGTGGGTGATGTCCCACACTGATGAAGGATGTTGGTGTGGGATGTTGTGGGAGGTGTGGGAGGTGGGGAACATGGGAATCCTTGTAATTTCTAAATAATAATTAGGTAATCTAAGTACCTTTAAATATATATATATATATATATATAATAACATTTATGTAAGAAAATGCACATATATGCATATGTATTTATATATCATTTTACAAATATTGGTATGTACTGTGAAAAATCTTGATTTTTATGAACAAAAAAAAACAACCTCTCCTGCCCTCTGCTTCAAGCAGTTGAGCCCCCTCTCTCTCCCCTATTGAGGTAGCCTTCTGGTTTTTCTCTCTTCTCTATTGTGTATAACTTTGCATAAAGCCATCTTTGCCTGTTTCACATTGTCCCATGCAATTTTTTCTTTGGCAGTGGCCCCCAGTATCTTCCCTACTGGGACTTATTTGAACAGTGAGGACACTCTGTGCTATAGGTGTGGTCTGACTAGCACTGTCACTGCCCTTCCTTGGACCTTCTTTCTATGCAGATAAGATATTAGCTCCCTTCTCCCCTACAGCCAGGAGCTTCACACTGAGTGTGCAGTGATATTTAAGTCTCTTAAAACTGTGCTGCTGCTAGCCCGACTCCCTGAAACACTTGTGGAGCTGTTTATTATTATTTTTAAATCCTAACTTGAGGACAATGTACAGTTCCAATTATATTTCACATTACTTCATCTAGCTTGTCTTCTTAAGCCTGTCAACATCTGTCTGAATACTGCTTTTTAAAACCCAGTATCCTTATGTTTTTGTGCCACATCAGATTTGATTACCATGCCATTGTTGACTTTACCCAACTGACTAATAAGCACGACGAACAGTGTAGACTCAAAGGTGAAGACCTCCATCCGGGTTGGCATAGATGGCTGAGATTTTTGACTCGGAGAATGGTGATATCCTTTATTTTAAAAAGTCGGAATTCAGTTTTAGGCAAACTGGTTTTGAAGAGTTTGGTTGTCTGCCCTTGGTGGGAAGAGATCCAACAAAGGGGAGCCTAGAACCCAGGAACAAGATACCTAAATTTGGGAGTTCTTTGTTCAGAGATGGAAAGAAGACTCTCCTGAAATGCTACAGAGCAGTCGAGAGCAAGGAGACTCTCAGGAACCATCGTGTTGGTGATTAGGAAATGATGTCCTTTACTTTTTGGGGTTAAGGAGTAAAGTGGCAAATGAAGACAGGGAGGCAATGGACACATATAGATTATTTCAAGAGGTACAGCTGCACGCTTCAAAGCACTTGACAAGGCAAGAACCAGAACAAAGAGATATTCTCTTCTAAATCTGGTTTGAAATTGATCGATTGCCTACTTGAAATGAGGACTCAGGGTGGCAGTCAGGTTTCTGGTTTGGATGGTGAAGTGATCATGTTTTATAGAAGTGTATTGGCTGGGAGTCTTTGAGTCAGTGACTTAAGTTCTCATTGACTCAGTTGACTCATTTGTAGAAACAGAAATAATACATCCCTCAGCGTTAAGGGAGATGCTCGGGAAAATCCCACACTTGGAATTTAACTCTCTGGCACAGATTGGATGAGCAGGTTGTGAATATCCTGTGTGTGGCTTCCCTGCCATAATGGAGACTGCATTTCTAGAAAGAGAAAGGGTCCAAGGTACCCTTTTGTTTAGAAGTTGTTCTTGCTTATCTTTTTAGTATGTTTGTGACTAGATTAAGAAGGACATTTGGCCAATGGTGTTCAAAACAAGGGAAGGGAATGCTTTGATGAATGTCTTCCTTGGCTTTAATTTCTGCCTTGGGTAAAACAACCAAAGGGTCCAGAGGATCGCTGCCCACCACAGATGCTGTTTGCATACCTGAGCAGAGGGCAGCAGCAGGTAGGGAACATCTGGACTTTTAGTTTCCTGGGGGCATAGAGTAGTGAAACCATTTAAATCTTTAGCTGGCCTCAGCCCCTTTGGTGTTTTGTGGTTTGTCTTAGAGTAGTCAATAGAGCCAGAATATGACCTCACAAAGAGTGTGAGAGACCCAAACACTGGAGGGGTGGGATGGGAGTGTGAGGGTGTGTGTGTGTGTGGTTGGTAAGGTTACAGCTACCTTCCTTTAGTTGGATACAAAGATGTGCATGGAGTGATTGAAGCAAAGTCCCTGTGTCCTGAGTGGGTTGTTCCAGTCTGCTGGGCTGCCCAAGGCAATGCACCAGAAACGGGTTGGCCTTTACAATGGAGATTTATTAGCTGATAAGCTTGACGTTCTGAGGCCATGAAAATGTCTAAACCAAGGCATCAGCAAGATGTTATCTTCTTGCTGAAGACCGGCTGCTGGTGATGGTGGACTCCTCTGTCACGTGGCAAGGCACATGGCGGCACCTGCTGGTCTCTCCCTTCTCTTCCAGGTTTCCAGCTTCTTGCTTCTGAGGCTTTTTTTCTGGCTGAATTTCATTCTCTTATAAAGGGCTACAGTAAGAGGATTAAGACCCACCCTGAATGAGGTGGGTCGCATCTTAACTTCACTCACCAAAAGATCCTACTTACAGTGTGTCTGCACCCAAAGGAATGGATTAACTTTAAGAACATATTTTTCTGGGCTACATACAGCTTCAGACCATCACAGAGGTCTTTCTAAAACTCCAGGTCTTCTCTCCTTTAGATAAAAATCTCTACAGCATCAGCTGGTTTTTGCCCTAGTAAAGGTGATTTCCAAACCCTGCAGCATGCCTTGGAATCTTTTCAGGAACTAGTTTCTGGTTTTTTTGTTTGTTTGTTTTTTAACTTATTTGTCTCTATCCCCTGAACACTTACCTAGCTCAGAGGTTGTCATATTTTTTTGCTTGCATTCTCTCAAGAAATTTTCAAAAGCTGTATACTCCCTCACGTATTTTTAAGTTGACATGTATGCTTTTTTTCATCATCAATTTAGACAGTAGTAATTTAATCTCGTGGTTTATAAAAATTGACTGTTTAAAATTAAACTAGTATCATTCTTTTAATGTATTCTAGAGGAATCTAAACCATTAGCAATTTGATGCCAATTTTATTCTTTTAAAAATATGCAAAGAAACTCTTCTCCAGCACTTGGAAATTGATCAGGTCTTTCCTTTTTAAAACTACTATTTCCATTCTACTTCTCCCACAGAATTTTATTCTAATGAAATATATATTTATGCTTGAAAGTGTATTTTTGTTCTCTCATTTTTTTCTGTATTAAAAATATATATCTAAATTAATATTCAAAAGATTTCCTCAGGTAAGGGTTAGGAGGTTAAAAAATGACTAATGGATTGAGTTATCATTACAATTATTATTGCATATTTGATTAAAACAATATAGATATATTACAAACTGAATATCATTAAACATAAACAATAAAATTTATTGGAAATAAATTTCTAAATGAGATAGGTAAGGATGTTTTTCCAGTTAGTGCATGTATCAATGATGGAAATGGAAGAATTTTTTTTATTGCAATGCCACTCAATTCTTTGAGGTAATGTGCCAAAACCTCATAGCAATCTCTGATTAGGTCATCTTTCAATTTAATTGAAAGCAAAGGATTTGAAACTACCTGAGATGCAAAGGTCTGTGTCCACACCAGTATTTGCAATGGCCTGAGACTGGTACCCAGTGCATCCCACTGAGGTTAGGAAAGGGCAGGAGGTGACGGGAAGGGCAAATGTGAAAGGGGAGACGGGAAAGGAGACCCAGACAGCCACTTCACCAATGTCTTGACAAAGCCTGCGTTGCTAGGCAGGTTAGCTCTAGGAAGGTGGACCCGTGGGAGCTGAAGTACCCCCTTAGAAGGTCTTTGGTGCTCCCAGGGGACTTCTCCACCATTCTCAGCCCTGGATGCACATTAGATGGGGAACTTTAAAACACTACTTGCACCTGGGCCCCAGTCCAGTCCAATTGCATCCAGATATCTAAGGTGGGCCCTGGGCACCTGCATTTTTCAACAAATGTACAACTACTAGGTGCACAGTTGAAGGTGAAGTCTCAATCAGCTGTCTCCTGGGAATCTTGGAGGACACTGCCTAGTCTACCTGCCCTCAGACCTTTGCCATTTCAACTTCCATTGTGCTTCAAGGCCTCTGGGTGTGAAGCCCAGAGAGCTTCCTCCATGGGTACCCCACCTCTGCAGGCCTTTCCCAGGTCCCTTCACTCGGAGATTTTAATTGCCTGGTTATTGTCTATGAGCCTATTAGAGCTCAAGCTCATGGAGAGCTTTCCTGGCCCGGGAATGAAGGAAGGTTTTGGCAGAGGCAGAAGGGACGGGACCTGAAGCTTGGATATAGGGGTTAGCTTGTCTTCCTCTGGGAAAACAGGGAGGTGAGCAAGAGGGAAGCACAGGTAAGGCTGAGGTTTAGTGGGAAGAGGCTGGAGTAACATTGGCAGCATGTCCTGGAACCTTTCATTAAAATAAGTCATGAGGGTGAGCTGGAAAGGACCTGAAATTCAAATCTGCAAAGAAATGAGAGCCCTGCTGCGGTAAGGACCACGGGAAGCTGCTTACCTGTGCACATCAGAGCACCATGGGCGAGGCGTAGAGTGAGAATTTCCAGCAGTCCCATGGGTACAGCCAAGTGTCCCCCCTTGCCTCCTAGCAGTACAAAACAGAGGAGTGGCTGCTCAGGAGGAAGTGTTCTGGGGGTTATTGTTAAAAGGGTTGATTTAGAGACATTGCTGGAGTGAGTGGAATTGGAAGGGGGTTGTTGGTTTGGAAAATTAAGAATCCAGAATCATGGGGAGTGAGGCGAGGGTATGGGACAGAGCCAGTGGAGAAGGGGAACTTGCTATGAAGTTTGTATTCATTTCCTGTGGCTTCCAGAACAACTTACCATACATTTAGTGGCTTAAGCAACACACAGTTATGATGTTGCAGTTCTGAGAACAGGCATCCTAAATAGGTCTTCCTGGACTAACGGAAAGATGCTGGCAGAGCTTCTCCAGCCTCTACAGCTGCCTGCATCTCTTCCCTGTCTCTAAAGCCATCAGCAGAGCATCTTCCAACCTCTCACCTCCTGCCTCCCTCTGTGATTTATAAAAACCTATGTAATGACATTGGGTCCACCCCAGTAATCCAGGAAACTCTCAAAGCCCTCAGTCTACACATCTGCAGAGTCCCTGTTGCCATAGTCACAGGTTCCATGGATGAGGACATGAGCATCTTCGGGAAGGGAAGACCTTATCCTGTCTACCACAAGGTGGAAAAAAATTTTACTTAAAACATATTGTAATCGGTCACTGTTAGGGAAGGTTCTCACCATCCATAAACATGTTAGGGGGTTATTCTTCAGGACATTTAACTGTGCAGTTCAGAGCCTTCGTGAGCTGGGCAGAGAGAGCTGCCTGAGTGCCACAGGTTACTGCAGTTTATTATGGGGCAGAGCGAAGATTGATTATTATAGATCTTAGGTCTGTTTCACGCTTTGCCTTCTGGGTAGAAAGACCCAGTAGAAATGCATGGCACCCCTGTGGAGGCAGATTCACCTCCCACTTTTCTGAATCGCACGTGAGGGTAGGGCATGGCGAAGGAGGGAGCTTTCTCTCATAATGGAAGCCTTGGACCAAGTTGAGATCTGGAGTCACTTGGTACTTTTTTCCCTGCAGAAAAGGAACCCGTCTTTAAGGTCGAGACAGCTGGGCTCTGGCTGGCTGAGCCACTACCCTGGCTTGTTGTTCTGCTTGGCATGGTCAGGCTGAGGGCAGTGCTCCTGGAAGTCTTGTTGGTGGGTGCAAACCATGCTTCTCCCTTAAGTCAAAAAGGGGTGGCTTCTTAATTCAGGGTAGATCTGGTCCCTTTGAAAGTGTCAGCGTGACCTGATGGGATATTTATCGAAGTTGCCAAGAGTGGAGGTAGGTTTATGTGGCGATTGCCCCAACTAGAATTTGTGTCTTTTGGGCTCCCACCGCTTTTGAACAGAATTCAGTTGAGTGTGTATCCTCTCGGTGGATGGCTCAGCATCTCGTTGGCACCGTCATCCCAGAGGTTGATGAAGACTAAGAAATCTGCAATGTGTATGCAGCGCCTATTGACCTGGCTAAGTCGTTTATGTCGTTTGAGCACAGACATAATTAATACAGTTAAGACTTCAGAAGAAACCTAAAGTAGAGTCACACTTTGCAGTGAGGCTTGCTCATCTCCAACGTGGAACATTGCCTTCCATGCTTTCCTCTGCTTTCTCCTTGGGTTTTTACTGAGTCTGTGTTATTATTACTGAGAGGTCTCAGAATCCTAAAATAGTTCTTTCTTTGCCAGCTTTACTAATGAAGCCAGGGGTTCGTGCCGACTCTTTTGTCCTTAGTGTATTTTAGGCTGTAGCCTGAAGCCCTTATTCCGTGGGGTCTGTGACTCCTAGGAGGACGGGCTGGGAGCATGGATAGACAGACGAGGTGGGTATGGGAGGCAGGGGATCGCACAACTTGTGGGCTCAGCCATGTGACCACTGTTAGGGAGACCACTGCCCTTGGAAGGCTGACCCGGGGTAGCTGGAAATGGGAATTCCGAGAGCGTTTCCGAGGCAGTGAGCTCCATTCCCTGATGAAAGTGGTATCACCCATCAAATGTACACATATAAAAAAAAGTTAGTGTGCGTGAAACATGCACATTATTTGTATGAGTTTAAATTTAGCTCTCTGGGGAAAGTTTAAAGTAATCATATAAGTGAAAATATAAGAATGAAGGGTTTTCTTCGGCGTCTGCTTGGAATGCCCCACAGAATACTTAGACTGTCTGTCCATTAGAATGCAGTCAGTCCCAGGGCAGGTGGTGTAAACGGAGGAAATCGATTACCTCGTGTGGTCAGAAGTCCAGGCTTGGGGTTTCTCCCTTGTCAGGCTTTTCCCACTCTGCCTTCCCCCATCTCTGGGGGTTGGCCTTGTGGTTGCATTATGGGTTGTAGCAATTCCTGGCAACCTGCAGACGTCACTGCTCCGAGGGCGAGGAGGCTGTTTCTTCCTGCGTGTCTCTTAGGGATGGATGGGTTTGTTCTCTTATGGCCAGGCAGTATTACCTAACCTCATCCCCCCTCCCCCATATTTCCTAACGGGACGCTCATTTTGGGTGGGGATGGTGTTAGGTGGCTTCCTAAGAATCAGCATTTTCAAATTGACAGTCAAGCCAGTAATTCAGATACAACCAGACGTAGTCACCTTATTGTTAGCATGTGAAGTTTGTTTTCTTTTTTTTACCAGAAGAGAACTTAATATTTTTTGGAAATAGTATTTTTTGGGGGAAACATCCTATGTTTGAGGGTTTTTTTTTGTTTGTTTTTTTAAAAACATTATTTCACTTCTCCAGATTTAACAAAGATGCTGGTGATGATGTGATAACTAGCACTTATTTCGGGTGCTCTGTATGTGCCAAGCACTGCTTTAAGCTGTTTACCATTAATCTCCACCACACCTCTCTGAATTTGGTGTTGCCACCATCTCCAGTTTTTACATGAGCAGACTGAAGCACAGGGGATTAAGTAGCTTGTCCAGGATTTTCTGCCTGGAGCTAGGACTCAAACCCTAGCAGATGGACATCAGAGCCTGTTCTTAAATACTGTGCTATACACACACACTCACCCTGTTTCTAAGTTTATAGAATCAGAGCATTTTCTTCTGCGGGATTCCGTGATGGCTTGGCCTGCTAGATGTTCCAGCTGGGTGGTTCAGGTTGTGGTAGGCATTTTGGGCATTAGAGACTGAGAAATTCAGCCACATTACCCTAAGGCATGTATCTCTCTTGTAAATTGAGCGTGGAAATTTGGAAGATGAGACTTCTGACCCATGATATCCAGACACAAGGAATAGGTTTGAGAACTGGAAGGTGGTTAGGGAACCAATACAGCGCCTCGGGGCTTTGAACCCTGGGAGCCTATAGTCAGGGCTTGTTAATCTGCCCCAGGCCCTTTGCTCTGCCCCAGGCCCTTTGCGGGGCTGATGGCTCCAGAAGGAGGCTGTAAGGCGCCTGTGAGCACAGTGGGCTTCTGTTCTGGAATCCCAGGTAAGCTGGGAGGCTCGCAGCACACAAACCATCGTTGGCATCTACAAATTATTAGGAAGGGAAAATCTACTGGGAAGCAATCTTAGAATACATACAAGAAAACAGACAAGTGGGTTTTGGTTTATGGACTTCTAGGCTATTCACTTATATATATATACATTTTACAGTTTTACCTTTCATTAGCAGAGCTCATTGCATGGAAAACTAAAGAAGTTTTTATTTACTGCCTGGTTCAGTGCAGGCCGTCTTTATGTCTGTAAAATTATAGTCTTTGGCAGGCCTTTGTAAGTTGAAATTTTGTAAGCGAAATTTGAGTTTTTCATTTAAAACTTAACATAAGGAACTATGTTCCCAGCCAAGGGCATGCTGCCTGTGTAAGAAAAATTGTCCACTACTGTTGTATTTAAGAAGAAGGGGTGGGACAGGGAGATGAGGAGCCTGTGCCTAAAGAGATTTTGATTCTTTAGGACTTAGGAAAAGGGCCAGTGAGAACAACGTACTGGACCCAAATGGCTCCACCATTAATAAGAGCTGAAATACCTGCATTCCTCACAGTAACCCACTTAGGACCAGCGCTCCCATTTAACACATGTGCAAACTGAGTTTGAGAAGTTAAATGATTTATCAAAGGTGATCCATGCCGTGAAGACGTGGTGGGAGTTATTCTTTCCGGTTTTTCTATGTGGGTAAACTGAGGCACTAGAGGCTAGCAACTGTCCCAAGTCAGTGGTTTAACTTTTATGCCCTGTTATGCTTCAAGGGCCAGCGGTTGAGCTGGGGACAAAGTGGCCACTGAAGCATCAGGCTTGCTGGCTGCCATCCATCAGCGCCCCCCATCACTCCTGTCCGCCCTCCCATTTACCCCCCGTCCCCCTTTATTCCCAGCTCCTACATTTTGCTTCTTTTCTTCCCGTTCTTTCCATTCCTTTTCCTAAGTCTCCAGACATTGGTGATTCTTTAAGGGACTGTATTTAAAAGTATATTTCTTTGTGTAACTCAGGCTTCAGGAGGGTTTTTGTTTTGGCTTACACGAGTATATTTAATTAATGGTTTAATTTGAAACAGTACCTCCTTAGGAATGGGACCCTTAGCCTGTCTTCTCCTTCCCAAGGTGCAGCGGCATCGCCCTCCCCAGCTGGCGGTGCCCTCTCCATTGCCTTCCTAGACTCCTCATTGGCCCCATGGGGGTCAGGTTGAGACCTCCCTCCTCTGCTCATTCTACGTAAGATCCTGGGGGATCTCGTCCTCATCTAAATCTTCTCCGACAGTACTTAGGCTGATGCCTCCAAAATCTGTATTTCCGGCCCAAGAATTCCCTGCCGAGCTCCAGACCCCGTTGATCCAATCGTCTAACAGAAATCCCTACCAGTGTGGTCTGGGGGCCTTTCCGATATGAATTATCCGACGGAGAGCTCACCCTTTGCCCAAACACTCTTCCCATTTGTGTCTGCCTCATCAGTGGTACCACTGCCCACCCAGGGCCCGAGTCCAGAATCCAGGGTGGGGTAGGCCAACCCCCCTCCCCATCCTCTGCAGTCTGAGTCCTGCTGATTCTCTCTGCTTAATATTTCTAAGATGTGCCCCCCGCCCCAGTCTCCCTTTTCTTTCTACCTGCCTTAGTCCAGGTCATCTGCCTGTTGATTGGTTGAACCCTTAACGTCATCGGTCATTTCCTTTCTTAAAATCCATTAAGGAAAGAATTCCACCCAGCCTTAGCTTCCCTCACAGTGCCCTTCAGTGCCCTGTTAGTTCTTTAGCTGGCATGGGGTGGAGCCATTCCCCGCTCCCCATGCCCTTCTGGCTGCACAGCCCTTGCGCTTAACCAGGTGCCATGGTAGGTAGAGACTTTTCCAACTGTGTTTCATCTTACGGGACCTGACCCGTGATTTGAGCAATTGCAGAGCCCACCATGTCAGCAGTAAGTGTGTAGGAGGTGCACCCTTGTGTGTCCTCTCCAGCTTTCTTCTTTACCAGTGATTACAGTTTTGGGTAAACTTTTGCATTTTAGGAATCTCAAAGGGTGTGAAGGAAAGAGATCCAAGGCTGTAAATTTTGAGTGGGGTAGGTAGCGCCAGGACTGCCATTCACAGCAGAGTCCTTATAAACGACGCCCGAGTTGTACAGTGCACAGCCTGTGAAGCTGGACAGGACGGAACTGGGAGCAGCCCTCCTGTGACTTCCGACTTCCATAGGAATTAGGCCTGGTTGCCAGGCCACGGAAGGGGGTGTGTGTTAAGGGTGGAGCAGAAGGATACCAGTGGAATCTGAGTGGGCTTCTTGTCAGGTGGCCGTGATCCTGGCCTGTGTTTATTTGGGGAGGTGTTGGAGGATGTGGACAGGGCATGGGGCTTCTGATAGGGTGGAGGGAGTTGTCTCCTTTTGGCCCCGGTTTGTTTTTTAGGGGAAATATTTAAACCAAACCCACAATTGTTAGACCTAGATCTATAATCTAAATATTATTTGTTTTGTAGCAAATCAGATGGAGTTTACAGCCAAACCTAGTAATCTTGTCTTTGGGGATATAGCATAGGAAAACATCCTAATGAGATGCACTCTTGTCTCCTCACGTTAGTTTTTTAATTTCCCCACTTTGCGAAGCAGGGTCCTTAAAAAGATTTTTAAGCCTCTTGGATTTAATAGACTGCCTGACTCCTCTGGCGGCTGCAGAAATGGAAATTAAAATGTATCCCCAATAAAACCCTACTAGGTGGGGGAACTAATTGTTAGGGGCTACATTAAAAACTGCCTGCCCCAACTCCTCCCTTTTTTGAAAACAAAAACCCCTGAATCCAAAATTTAAAAATAGCCTGGATAACAGCTGAACCGCTGTTACTTTCTGACAATGCCTCCTGCTTGGGTAACACATATATTGGGAATGAGGTTATGAAGATATAATTAACGCGGGTGCCTATACTGTTACTCCCTGAATGTTTCCAAGTTTAATTTATTTTAGGAAGATTGGCAGTTGTAATTATGTTGTCAGGCATTTGTCATTTTGCTGTAGCAACAACATTGAAACCCAGACGAAAGCTTAAAGCTTGACTTTGCTTAGAATAGCGTAAGGTACAGATTTTGGTGGCCCGCCTTCCTAGAGTGTTGGAGCTTTTGTCAGCAGTTTGCAGCCAGCAGTCTGCATAATTTTTTTTTTTGGGGGGGTGGTGGTTCAGGGGTACAATCTAGGAAATCCCGTGTCTTGCTTCCACGGTGCTCCTGTTAACTGTCTGTATTTAGAATACTGCAGTGATTCAGCACTGGGTGGTCTCTTGGGAGAGCAGTGCTCTCTTGGGTGTCAGCTAGCTTGCTCTGATCTTGTAGATCAGATCCCCGCCTTAGGGTGGATTTGGGCTCCTTGACCTCAGGGCCCTCGGGTGGTTTTTGGAGGGGGTGTAACTTGGTAGGAAAAGGGCTTTGGATTTGAACCTGGCATATCTGGATTTGAACCTGGTTCCAGCATTTTCTCTCTTTGGGCATGTCACTTAGCTTTTCCTGGACCTCATTTGGAATATTTGGGAAAAGCATGCCTGTCTTGCAGGGAATACGTGGGCTTAGAGATCCTGTGTGAGCATGTAGGTCTGACAAATAATAGATGTCTAATAAATGGCAGCTGCTGTCTTAATATGCGTCCTCTGCTTTCTGATAGGGGCAGCTGTTTAATTTAAGACGGTAATGAGAAAATATTTGCCACCCTTTCCTAGAAACAGTGTGAAAAGAACAGGCTTTCAGGCAATTTGAAGTTCTTGGTGTTTTGCACAGAGATTTTAAAATCAGAAGCCTCTCCTATTGCTATTTTTAAATCCAAACGGTATGTGTAGTTGTCCATCTTATCTGGCCCCACAGATGGGCTGTCTTACCCAGCGAAAGGCACAGACCTCTACCATAAAGGACCCCTGGCCCCACTCTTTGGTTTCTAACCTGACTCGCTATGCTTTCCCTCTCCACCTCAGTCAAGGTGTTCATTCTTCAGCTTCAGCTATAATTTTCTCCCTCAGTGTTTTTCTGTCTGCCCTTCCACTGCATAAGACAGGAAAGCCAGGCCCTCTTCCTCCCCCTCCACCCTGAGCTACCAACTGGTTCATCCCTCTCCCACCAGTAGTTCCCTTAGGAGAAAGGAATGAGACCTCATTTCTCCCTCTGTGCATTTAGATGTTAGCTTTGGGTGGGAGAATTTACTTTTGAGATATGCTTTGGGGAGCATTCAGAACCTGCCTTAGTTCTGAAAGCTTTCTGTGCCACTGTAGCCCAGTGGGAAATTTTCGCCAGCCCAGATGTATAGAAGGGTATACTTACTATGACCTCTGGGTTCTGGCGTTTCGTGCCCTCATGTTCCAAGGCATTACTTTGATTTAAATGAAAAGCTCCATCGACTCTAGATGTGATTGAACTGCAGCAAGCATGGCAAGTAGGTTTTGTGGAGCGTGAAATCCTGCTAATCTTACAGGGAGCTGCAGTTGCCAGTGCCCCATTGGAAAGAAGTCAGAAAGAATGCTGTGATTGACAAGTCAGGTGTGCTGGCGGGGGCGGGGGGACAGTGCTTTTTGGCCCCTGCCCTCCAGGTGGGTAATTTGCCCACCAGACTGGGGTCCAGGGTGCTTTCCTGCCCCTTTGCCTTGCCACATGCCATTCTCCTCCTAGAAGGTTCTCTCCATCTTTCGATTCTCACTTCAAATTCAGCCTCTCCAGGAAGCTGCCCTGTCCCCTTCAAGGAGGACATCTCTGACTTTTAAACTTCATGGTTAAGACATGGCTTTATTTATTCTGAAAATAAAACTGATGCATTCCAATTGTGGACAGATTAGAAAGTATAGAACCAACTAACTAAATAAAAACATGGCGCCCGTAATTAATTCACCATTCATGGTTCGTTAATGCTTTCCTTTTAGCCATTCTCTTTGCACTTTTCAGACAGTGTTCGTGATACGTGTACAATTTTGTTTGCCTGTCATAAGCACTTCTAGTGCATTAAAAATTACAGTTTAATGGCCATATAATATTTCACGATACGGATATACTGGCTTTACTTACCAGTCTTCCTGATGTTGACTTTAGCATCTTCCCAGTTTTCCTATATTGAAAGAACCCTAAGATAAACATCTCTGTGTATTTTGGAGTTTTTTTGAAAGGCTAGATTTCTAGAATGGAATAACTAGACTTGAGTTTATTGACTGTTTTAAAGGTATCTGATATATATCACCACTCTGATTATCAGAAAAAAAAAATTTTTTTTAACCAAATTTCTACTCCTTCTACAATGTGTGAGGCTGCAGGGTCAAATATATCTTTGCTTTTTGGGGGAAGAATACACTTTCCTGGTGTTATGGAGTTTAGAGGTTTAAAATCTTAGCGTTTATTTACATACACAGGGCAGATCTCCCAGAGAGAGGCTGATGAGTCCATTCTTGCCCTGTCTCCCGTGGCCCTGCTGGGCTAGCTTAGATCTTCTGTTCTGATGCTGAATTGTGGAGTTGGGTTCTCTCTGGAGTTCTTGGGCGAATGCAGTAAATGAAACTTTGGGCCCACTTCCAAGCATCGGTGTGCTCCCTCATTCTGTTGCCCAGTCCCCACGGGGGCTCAGGGAACCGGGTCTTGGGCTGTATGGAGTGTGCGTGCCTGTGGGGTGAGGCGGAGTTCTCCTCTGCGTGGCCCAGGAAGCGGGAACTAAGTTACTTGGACCCTGCGGTGACCGTGGGGAGGGGGTGGGCAGGAGCCAGAGCTTCTTCCTGATTTGGAGGACTCTGTTCTTCAGTAGAGTGGATGTGCCTCACCGGCTTCCAAATGTGTGGGATTTATTTGGGGGGTGGGGTGGGGTGCATTTTTTTAAAGAATATTTTCGCTCTGTCTTGTCTGGAAAGAAGTGTGCTTTGTACAGCCGGGTGTGTGTGTGCTGTGTACAGCTGTATGCTTAGAAGGTGCTGTTTGGAGGAAAGGAAGTAGATAAAACCCTGTTCGCATTGGCAGATGCTTCCTCCTTTTGTTTCTCAGCGGTCGGTCTGTGTCTGGAGTGTTAACCGGTAAACCCTGCTTCTGACACAGTCACCTTGGGGGGCCGGCCGAATGCAGGGCAGACCCTATTTCTCAGGATGGAAAAGAGGGAAGCGTTTCTGAGAATAATTGAGACCTGGTCACCGTCCCAGCTGCCTCCAGGGTCACCTCGTCCTCGGCTTTGGTCTAGGCCAGCCCTGGGTGTTGGGATTTTAGTAGAAACCAAGCCCTGGGCCACATGCCTCTGTCATCTAATGTGCTTGTTCCCAGGGTGTGTGAGTGTCCAACTTTAGGGGTTGCTTGCCTTGAATGAAGGGCGAGTGATTAGGGGCTCAGATCCCTTGCCAACATTTTTGTGCCATGGCTGCCTGTATGAATGGGCATTTGCTAGGGTGTTTTCAGTGCTTGGCAATGGTTTAAAATGAACTGGTCCCAGCTCCCTTATCCCTTTAGCTAAGTTATGGTCCATTTGAAGCACCTGGTGTCCAGCTGCCTGGCCAGTGCGTTGCCTGTCGGCTATCCCCCTGGTATGACATCCCCAGTGTCTCCTGGGTGGGCTGCTCCCATGTGGCAGCCCCAGGCCATTCCTAGACACAAATGGTGTTGCAACCAGGTCCCTCCAGGGTGATGGAATGTGGTTGTATAATGGGAGATGCTGGGGCTTTATCACCCTGACAGCCTGCTCATTGTTTGCCAGCTTTCCCTTATCTTTAATCTACTTCCTTCTAGTATATCCTGGAAAGGGTACTTATAATCATGGGCCGTGTTTTCCAGATTTGTGTATGCAGTCTTGGGCCGAGAGGAATGTGGTAAAGCCCAGCACGAGACTGATAAAAGTCAAAATGATTAGAGTCGGTTAGGGAGAGGCCACACGAAGCAGCCCTGCAGTCTCCCTGTTGGTGCGCGCAGCGTCTGAGTGTAAGGTCCCAGGAGGGGTGACAAGTGCACATCTCAGCCCCTGACGTGGGAACACAAGCAGGAATGCATGCCAGGGCCCCCTCCCACCCGATACCCACAGGACCGAGCCTCTTGAGGACAACTTGGTTAGCAGCTGAGCTTCTCAAACCGGGGTCCGTCGTGGTGGGCTGGGAGGAAGGGAGACACAGCATAAACCTGGCATATCTTCCTGGAGCCTCCATTTAACTTGAATGTTTTTTTGTGGGGTTTTTTTTTGGGGGGGGAGGTGGTCCTTTAAATGATAAATATTTGAAAACAGGCTGTTTGAAAATTAAGCCAGATATACCATGGAGTAGGATGTAACATGTGAATGCAATGGGTGTTACTTTTGAAGATAAGGCTTGAGCTGCCAAAGGGATTTTGTGTTGCTCTGTGCATGATTTAAGACTATTGCTCGGTTCACCCAGCCCCAGGCCCAGAACAGATGGCCAAGCTCTTTAGGCGCTCAAGGGTATCTGGGTGGAAGAATCTGAGATGCAGACAGGAACCAAGCTGGCTTCTGTGACGTCAGAAGAGAAGCAAATGTTGGTGCAAATGCGAGTGCTGCCAGGACCCCGGAAGCAGCATACCTGGGTGCAGCCAGCCAGGTGTGTCCAGTGGGGAATGGTGGGAGGTGCGGTGAGCCAGAAAAGGTGCCTCCTGTGAAAGGGGTGTCTTCATGTGGGGCGGGGCAGGGGCTGAGCACCTCTTAGCTCCGGTTGCTGACAAGTCCTTAGATTTTTCTGGAAATCAGCCTTTTTCTGTAAAAAGTTTCCTTTTTAAAAAAATGTTGTGGGCCACACAAAGCCCGCCTCCGGGTGGCTCGTTGGAGATGACAGTTCCCAAATCCATTCCCAGGGAGGCCAAGAAGGGCTTGAATGCTTGGTGCTCACTCTGTAGCTCCTAAGAAAGTGCTGAGATTTATCGGTGTTCAGAGACCTGAGTTTAAATTGTAGGTGCCGATACTTAAATGTCAGGGAAGAAGAGGATTCCACTATAAAATCAGCCAGCATTTCCCACCTCGCCTCAGTGTGTCCGACTTCAAAGTTGGAAGGAAGGGCAGATGTCCCCTGTCCCCTGGCCAGCTGCTCCTGTCTAGCATCTGGGCAGCAGCAGGGTCCTGCCGGCGTTCTCATAGCAGTGGCACCTCCGGAGCCTGTCTTGTCTTTCTCCCTAACTTCAGAGGTGGACAAGGTGGGACCAGATGTTAGTGGATGAGAGGGGAAGGCGACTGAGAACGGGGGAGTCGCCGTCCCGTGTCCGCGCCGCGCCAGCTCCTGCTCCATCTTTACAGCCGACTCAGGCAGCTACAATCCAGGTCAGTGTGTGACTACAAACTGCTGGCCTCCTGCCAGCTGGGCATTTGGCGCAATGTGGGTCAGGAGAACCGGGCTCCTCTTCCTCTGCTGGTTCACAGAACTGAAGGCTACCCAGCGCCTCCAGGCCCAGAGGAGTGCTGGGGAGGTGAGTGCTGGAGAGCAGCTACCACTCCTTTTCCCCCTGGTCTCGGGAAGACCAGGGTCTATTGTATGGCCCGAAGGCCTCATGGGCTAAGTCCTCCTCCTGCCTGCAGCCTCTTCTCCAGCACTCCCACAAAGTTCTCTGCATTTCAAAACCCAGGGTCTTAGTTTAGATGTTTTGTTTGTTTGCATGATATGCTTGCTTTTTTTCCCCCAAAGATTTATTTACTTTATTATTATTATTTTTCACCTCCCCCTCTCCCCCAGATAGTTCTCTCCTCTGTCTGCTCATTGCTTGTCCACCTTCTCCAGGAGGCACTGGAAACGAACCCGGGACCTCCCACATGGGAGGCAAGTGCCCAATGGACTGAGCCCTGCCGGCTGTGGCGTCTGCTGGCTTGTGGCATCTGCTCATTTAGGCATCTGCTCATCTGCTTGTTGTGGTGGGTGTGGCACTTGCTTGTCTTCTTTAGGAGGCACCGGGATCTGAACCCGGGACCTCCCATGTGGTAGGCAAGCACCCAATTGGTTGAGCCACATCCGCTTCCCGATATGCTTGCGTTTTCTTGTTTTAAGATTTTTAAATATTATCAAAATTTATAAAGGTGTACGGTATAAAATGTAAACCATACTGTAAACCGTTGACAGTGTTCAGTAGCTATGTTTCACTATCTTTATATCAGTTATAACAATGCTACCATCCACATACAAAAAGGTTTTAATATGAGGTGAGGAAAGGGAGAGGAGGTTGGGTATATGAGAGTGTCGTGTATTCGGTGTGTGACTTTGATGTGACCTAAAACTTCTTTGAAAATTAAATGAAAAATAGTGAGACACTGGGGAGTGAGAGGGGGAGGATGCCACGGTACAGACTGGACACCAGATATTGCAGTGATAAAAGGCAAAATGTCAAAAAAAAGATTTTTTTTTTAAATTTAAAAAAAATTTTTTTTCTCATTTTCTGAATAGCCCAATCCTTTAATTTAATTTTAGTTTTAGTTTTTTTTTTTAAGTTTTCATGTATTTTGTCTCTTACATTTAAACATCATTATTATTTCATTTTCCTATTAATTGTATTTGGCTATTGTATTGGCTTCATCCTTAAAGAAGCTTTGGATCACAGAAAGGTTACAACTGGGGTGGGAGAGGATCGGTGGGGGCGAGGGGTGTCAGGGATGGGGGGTTCATGGGAGGAAGTTCACCTGAACATACATAAAAAGTATATAAAATTGTTCAAATGCTCACAGGGCATGGTCACAGTGGGTGGAGAACCTCTCAATAAATGAGAAAATACTGAATTCCCATCCTGGAGAGCTCTGCCACATTCTCCAAGGGACTAGCAACAGTCCCCAAGTGCAGGGGCAGTGTCTGGCAAAGGAGGATGAACCACTGATGGGCTCTTGTTATTGATGACTAGCCTTATGAGTCTTTGCTCTTGAAATTGAAACTTAGCCTATCGTTATGGGGTACCTAAGGGTTGCCTCCTGAGAGCCTCCTTGTTGCTCAAATATGGCCTCTCTCTAAGCCAAACTCAGCATATGAATGCATTACTTTCCTCCCAATGTGGGACATGACTCCCGGGGATGAGCCTCCCTGGCAACGAGGGATTACTAACAAGTGCCAACGGGCAATATGACTGGAGAAAGACCTCGAATAAAAGGGGGAAAAGGTAAAGACAAATGAGTTCATATGGCTAAGAGACCTCAAAGTGAGTTGGGAGGTCATCCCAGAGGTAACGCTTATGCACATCTCAATAGGACCTCATAGGCTTCCAATGTGGATATCACCCCAAACAGAGAGGCTCCTGAGGGCTCTGGAGACACCCAGGTCCTATATCACGGCATATAGCCCCAGAGTTTCGTGCCTTATCAGTGAGCCCTACTCTGGAATCCTTGCTCTTGAGAGTGACAGAGTTGGACCCAAATATGTCTTCCCTGCATATGGTCCATCTGTCCCTTCTATTCAAACCTATATGTGGTGCCGGAGTTTGTAGGTGTACTTCCAGAGACCAGAGTCTTTGGGCGGTCCATGTGCCAGCTGGGCCCAGAATCTCGGTGGAGCTGCAACTGCTACTCTACAGCTCAATGGGCTCACCCTGGACACCTGGTGGGGAGATGATGATGGACAACGGCCATCCCAGGGAATGGAGAGAGTCTGCAGCTGCAGGCAGGATAACCCCATCCATCTTATCCATGGGATATAAGCCCCCTCTCACTTGGAGGTGGGGTGGACATCACCATCTCAGACGCCTCAGGATTGGGGGAAGAGCTATGGACTAGAGTGCACTTACTGGTATTCTGTTATAGACATACTGTGATTCACGCAATGGAAGAAATTACAACATTAATGTGGAGCCAGTGGCCACCGGATGCTTTGGGGGCAGGGAGAGGGAAAAGCAGTTGTAATACAGGGGCTTTTTCAGGACTTGGGAATTATCCTGAGTGACATTGTAATGACAGATATAAGCCATTTTATATCATCATATAACATGCAGAACAGTGTAGGAGATAGTGTGGTCTACAATGTGAACTGTGGTCCATGATTAGTGGCAAAGCCCCAAGATGTGTATATCTATTGCAGGTGATGTGCCACACTAATGAAGGATGTTTCTGTGGGAGGTTGTGGGAGGAGTGGGAGGTGGGGCACATGGGAATCTACAATTTTTGTGTAACAAATTTATGTAATCTAAGTATGTTTCAAAAAATAGAAAAAAATTACTAAAATAAAAAAAAAAAGACTTTTAAAATGTATTTATTTCTCCCCCTCCTCGCTGTTTTGCACTTGCTGTCTCCTCTCTGTGTCTGTTTGTTGTGTGCTCATCTTTTTTTTTTTTTTAAAGGAGGCACTGGGAACCAAACCCGGGACCTCCCATGTGGTAGGCAGGTGCCCAACTGCTTGAGCCACATCTGCTTCCCACAATATGCTTGCTTTTAAAATATATATATTCTTTTAATTTGAAATACTTTCAGGTTTGCAAAAAAAGTTGCAGAGGTAATACAGAGTTCCCGTATGCCTCTTACCTGCTTTCCACTAATGTTGACATATTACATTACCATGGCACGTTTGCCAAAACAAAGAAACCACCACTGCTCGTTTACTATGAACCAAACTCCACACTTGATTCCTGTTTCACCAGTTTTTCCACTAAAGTGCTTTTTTTCTTTTCCAGGATACAATCCAGAATTTCACATTGAATTTAGGCTTAATTCTGTTTTGCTCAAATCCTGTCCTAGCACCTCAGGCCTTTACATGTAATTACCTCTTTCCCTTCTCTTTTAGCATTCTGTCTGGATGACTTTCCTCAACTTAGCTAACACCCTGGGAATTGCAAGTTCACTTGTAGGCTAATTTTACTCCTGCCCTCCTTCCTTATCAGACTATAACCCCCACGGGGGAGTTCCCAACTCTGCTTCTCTCTCTATGATAGCCCGGGCTTCCAGCACATGCCCAGAGCTTCTGGGAACTGACTGAGGATTGGACTCAGTGAATCCACTTTCTTTCTCAAAACAAGAGCCTCTACTTCCCCCCAAATGAGAGAGCTGTTAGCTTAGAAGGCTTACCACCTATCAGGCATGTGCGTGTGGTGGTGTGTAGGTGCAGCCAACCCACCTGAGCTCCCATTGCAAGTGGAGCCAGCATGGCCCACCAGCTGGGACTCCCCCC